>JAVQJD010046987.1:0-44783 GCA_036023655.1 Nannoperca australis | reverse complement strand
CAATGTCTTGACTCTATTTTCTATTCATTTCACAACGTATGGTGGTGAATAAGTGACTTTTCATGGAAAACACAAAATTGTTTGGGTGACCCCAAACTTTTGAACGGTAGTGTATATAAAATAGTTCACTGTTTGGTTTGAATGTGTCTTTATTTCTGCTACATGTAACACAAGAAGACGAATTGAGGATAATGATCCCTTCGTTTATTCAGAAATGATTAGCATACACTATCCATACAGCTTAATGGATTACATAACTTTCATAGCAATAATTAGTGGCATGGTAACATTTTTGCAGAGATGCAAAAACTATTATTTTTAGTATTCATTCATCATCTCCTGACAATGTCGTTGTTCACAGTTTTAGACAGTAAACTTAATGTAAACTTTATATAATATAACATAACAAGACATAAAAAATTTTCAAGAATGCATACGTAATATAGTGGGGGAAAAAACACAAACCAAAATACAATATCCCCCTTTATTGGAGCAATAATTTTCTTCAAATGTAATATTATTCGTACAAGGTGGAGGGATCTGACATTTAGATAATGCTGAATACTGAGGGTTTAACATTACTACAGTAAGATGTTTTTACTGATATATAAAGCCTTTTAAAGTGTAGGTGCCAAAAATGGTCTGGTTGCACTATACTGCCTATACCACATTAGAAAAACATCTAAAATATTCTTCCCACTTGACCAACAGAAAACAAAGCTTCGTCTTATAATTCTGTCGATGGAATAACTTTAAGGTCAAAACGGCATCTAAACTAATCTAAAGGTTGTTATGAGCTTACTGAGAACTACGGCATTCATTCGGCTCCATATATGTCTATGTTTAACATTGTATTGAATGGCATGGGAATGACTTGAAAGAGCCTTCTTTATTCACATTTTCTAGTGCGGCAAATTGAATGTAAACATGCTGGTGTATATAGATGGCATGTGTGTGTGTGTGTGTGTGTGTGTGTGTGTTGAGCTCTCAGTGATATCATGTTTCATACAGAGGCCACTGTGTGCCAAAGGTACGTTCACCCTGTTATGATACACTCAGCTGTATATGGAAATGTGTTCGCTTTACTCAGCAGGAGAGAGAAAGACACCTGTATCATGCACATACAAATATGCACTTGGATAAGGACACATTAAGAGGATGATACAGTACACACACACACACACACACACACACAGAATGGCAAGTGGTACCCAGTAAAATATCATGCGGAAATGAGCCCTCAATTGGGACCCCATGGACCATTGCAGACCCATTTTAAAACACACACACATGCATGCATACATAAAACTGAAGGCCATTGAAAACACCGGGGAACTAATAGGTTGCCAGTTTGAGTAATATGGACCCAATTTAATTTTGTGTTTATGACTGGTGACCACATACTGGACTGGTGTGTGTGTGTGTGTGTGTGTGTGTGTGTGTGTGCATGCATCACTGAAGACTTAAACATATGTGAATGTTTTTCATGTGTAAAGGAATGCAAGTGACCTCTCTTGTTTGTGTGTGTGTGTGTGTGTGTGTATTTTGTATTGCATGTTCCTGTGTGGATCTGGGTTCCCAGCACTGACAGTCAGGCCTTGATGATAATAGTATGAAAGATGTGGGTCTTTAAGATGGAGACACTGATATACAGATGGAACAAGGGGGGTGGGGTTAGACAGAGACAGGGAGGGTGGGGAACATATACAGTGGTAGGAAATGTTAAGCCATCATCACCTTCCCCTACTTCTGCACCTTACTCAGCTCTTCTGAACGGGATTGGTATGTCTTCTTTTATAACTACCTTCATTTCCTATGATAGACCCACTGCTTCATGCTCAATATTACTGCCTTCAAACTCTGTTATTCCCGTTACATTTGTGTCAAATATTAATGAATACATTATTAAATGGGAACACATCTGTTGGTTACGGTGCTGCTTCCTTCCCTTTTTTATTAGGCCCCTTTTTGTAAAGATTTTTTGATTAGTTTTTTTCTGATTCTGTTGTATATCTGCATAACACATTTGTTCAAATATTCACAAATCAAGAAAAAAAGAAAATCAAAACAAAAAGCACAGATTCAATCAAAAATGAGACTCTTACAGACATGCAAAGGCAAATATAGAAAATTAAATAAGACAAACTATACTAACGCTGTAGCATGTTACACAAACAAGATGGTATGCATTCTATTGAAGCATGGCACAGGATAAAAACACTAAAAGTGAATATAAATCATGTGTATACCCTAAGATAAGATATAATTTTCTTCTTTTTCTTCATCTTCTTTTTCTCCTTCTTCTCTTTCTTGTCCTCATCATTATTATACACTCCTACGGTGTGTTTTTTTCTTGTAGTTTATTAAACTCCAGCTCATTGCACAAACGTCCTACAATTTTACAATATCCAACATCTCCCTTAAAGTATTCCAGTAACAAACAACATCTACAGCCCTTTTAAATAGATTGTCAGCAATACAATAATCACATTGTGGAATGGACAAAGTTCATAAAAAAAAAGGCTTCATGAAGATTTCATGTGAATTACAGACCTTACATCAAATCGTGACTGCCCTCGTGTGGTCTATATGCAAATGACAGAATTTAGAATCAAGAGCTGAGATGAAGTAGGTTAAATGTTTAAGTAAACCAAATTAAACTAGAAAAAATTGCATTTCCTGCGGAAGATGCGTGTGAATGCTGGAGGCTGAAAAGGATTTGCTGAACACTGCTGAAATTGTTGAAAAAAGCACAACATTTTGAGTATAAACAGTGGAAAGAAAGTTGAATAGAAGCATAAATGTCCTTTAAGAGCAAGTTCCAACAGTTTAATTGTTTGTGTGGATTAAAATATTTAGAAGTAAAAGTCATTAGAAGAAATTACAAAGCATTGCTGGAAGTGTAGAAAACTGAAAGACATTTTCCTGAATAATAGTTGAATAGCTGAACATCTTGTGAACAGTTTGAAGTTTGAATTGAGTCTGTAGCTGGAAGTCGAAGTTCATAGTAGAACAGAACATTTTGAAAAAGCTTAATATAAATAAATAAAAAGGTAAAAGTAGAAAATAGCTGAATAACAGCTGAAATGTGCTTAAAAGGCTGAACATTTTGATAGTTGAATGGTTTCAGTTTATACCATTAATTCATTAATGAAATCTCATGTTGACAGAAATCAAAAAATGTAATTCATCACATCCTCACATTGTCATGACCATCTTTCGAAATGTGGGACTGTCATAACTCAGAATATTGTGACTATTATTATTATCACCATCATTAATATTAATATTATAAAATGCTGTTGGATTTATTCATAACTCTCCTTTCCCCTTTATATTACAAAACAGATGAGAAGTTTCCTTTTAAGTAACTGCATATGTTTATTGTGTTAATCAAAAACAATCTGACATGACATTTCACAAAGACCTCTGGGAGTATTACAGTGCACCACGTTAACTTTGTCCTTCGACCTTTGAACTTTCACCTACAGACCGCTCTACATACACATACACACACACACACACACACACACACACACACACCACTGTTCCTTTGCCATTATATACAGAGCTCTGCTTTCCCCCAAAACTCACACACACAAAAAAACACAAGCATCCATTTCTCTCATGCTCACACACGCAAACACATACACACACACAAGCCTCTCATTGTGAGCTATGATACAGGGGTGCGTCACATGGCATGGGATACAATAGGAGTGTTAATTGGAGGTTTGTGTGAACAACAAAGACTCTAATTGGACACTGTGTTCAGAAGGAGTTTTCCCAAAGAAATGTTGAAAATGAGTCCTTTTCAGCAGAACATGAACAAGACAGATGTAAATCTACATTTATAAGAAAAATAAAAATCCACCACAACATATCAGCTTATCTTTGCACATAAATACATAAGAATAATAATAATATTCAACATTGTGCTTTCATTCTTTCGTTCTTTCTCACCATCACACCATTGTCCAACGCGTTAGCCATTAACATTGGTCATGCAATTTCAAAAGAGCACAAAACAACAGCTGGCTTAAAAGGGAGACTCAGGCAAGTTTGACATCACTACCAATGTAAATAATCTCTTTTCTGAGAAAAAGAAGTACACGACTAATACGTTTAATCTCCATTTACTGAAAAAAAAAACCCATTAGTTCTGTGGTATAAAGGAGATAGCACGTGTGTGGACATGTAGCTCCCTACGTTTAAACTCAGTTTAGACTTTTCCATGTTATGTTTTTGCAGTTAATCCTGCATGTGGTGTCAAAATGCAAAGTATCCCTTTACAGGAGTCAGTCAGTTCAGTTCAGTTGAGTTTAAAGAGTTAATTACATCTCTAGAAAGAAGATATATAAATAACAACTACAATGATTCCATACATCTAAAATCCACTCACAGACCTAGTTTGTGCTGTCTCATGTTATCAGGACCTAAGTGTATATAATAAACACACCAAAGCCAAAATGTAGTCCATTTCAGTCTACTGAAAATCTTTAAAACCATGATACTTTGTGGCAGCAGCACAAATTAGACCACATATTCATCATAAAAATCATATCGAGTTATGAATGCAAAACATATATGCGTGTTTTATCATTCAAAGCCAGTTGCTTTTCTTTCATGTAGAGAGACTATGATATAATGAAGGATCGTACCACAGGTAAGCTCTTCATCCGAGCCTGTACACACAATAGACACTAGGGGATAGGCTACACACACCATGTTAGCACAGACGACCAACAAACAAGGTTTCTTTACAGATAATATACAGAGAGATTGTACTAAAGACAGAAAGAAGGAAGACCTTATTATACTAATTGTCCATTAGGATGAGATGACATCGTTAAGCAGCAAAAGTCAACGATATTGATGACTGTAACACTATGTTGACAAGTGATTCCAGCAGTGCATGAAGTCAGATGGAAGTTGTTGTTTTGTTTTTGGAAATTGAAATGCATTGTGGGTAGCGCAGCAGAACTGCTTTCTGTGCATTTTACCATGCTGAATGAGGGGTTCATCTCATTATTTGCATATATCTATTTATCACAAAAACATATGCAAGAACAGTGTACAAGAGCAAGGAGTAGAAGTACCGCTTAGAATACAAACAAATCATATAACATAAACATAATGCTAATATATATATGTATAGAAGTGGTACTTCTGTGTGTATATATATATACTGTACTGTAGTCTGGAAACATGTAATGTCATACCAGAGTCCACTAAGATCTTTCCTTTTCCTCCTCACCGTATTAAACCACACAAACCACCATGATCATGATAAATGTTAATACACAACATAGTCAACATAGCCAAAAACAGCATAAATAGCAAAGTCTAGTGAGATTTTGGATCATGTCAAAACTCTTTTTCTATATGCACTTCCAATGCTTATTATAATATTTGTGTATGTGAACTAAAACTTGTTTAGATGTAAACCAGATCTTATTTGGGCTTTTATTTGTTTTTAGAGATTGACTTCTTTGCTCCAGCTATGTCTGTTCTGTGTACTGCAAACATCCCATCTTTCTCTCACATCATGGAATGCTGTTTTGAAAACTAGTTTTTCCACCCCTCATTCTTTAGTGGTTTGAACCAGTAAAGCATTATAATCATATCTGGCCAGATATGATTGCTCTCTAACCACTGACTGCATTTTATTGTGTGATTTATTTTGCTGCAACATGCCTTAGTGTGCCTAAGGAAACTGCTAATGCTGAACATGCTGATCTGTTCCACAAGCTGCCCCACACTGCTGGCATCTCTACCTCATCTGTGATTGCATTTTGTAATATGCACAGAAAACCATGTGAAAAGTGAGATTACTGGAAATATGTGCAACAAGAGCACCACAGGAAGTTCATCAATCCATCTGTTTATGTAGAAATTGTTTTTAAAGAGTGTGTGTCTGCATGCTTGTGCAATTGCACATAAATAGTTAAATGTGTTTCCAGTTAAAGACCATTACTTTTCAGTATATTCCAGTCGTCACGTTTCTCCATTTCCTCCCACTATACATCAGTACTCAAGTCCACCATTTTTCTACATTGGTATGAAATCTTCAGGTAAAAAAAGCTGTGAAGAGAGTCCATCCAAAACTTTGGGCCTGTTTTTGTTTGGAGTGGTGTAGTCCAGAGAGTTGGTGTTCATACTGTGAGCCACAATCCACATATAACATGTAGCTGGCATGTAGTAGACAAACTTTAATACCCCAAAAAAGATGTGGTATACAGTCAGTGGCAAAGGGGAATGACATGTAAGTTTTTTGTCCACAAATAAAGGTGGGTTTTCTCCCACGTACCTGCTTGTACACTCGACTATGCTAGTGGAACAGTGTAAAGGGATCGTGCAGAATCAATTTGGGCAGTAAGGCAGCACATGCAGGGGCTGGCCAGTGGGACGAGGGCTCAGGGTTTGGGGTACCATATAGTGGGGGCATCCATAGATAAATATACACAATAGAGGAGGTGCCATTTGTGTGTGTGTGTGTGTGTGTGTTTGCATGTGTTTTTATCTGTATGTGTGCATCTGTATGTATGAACACCTCCAGAAGTTCTTGGTCTCTCAGTCTCTTTCTATCATTCTCCTCCTTTCTCCTTGGATCAGTCATTCTTTTCTCCCTCCATCTCTTTCTCTACGTTGTTACTCCCCTGCGCTGCGAGGCGCCCGAGGGTTTGGTTTCCCGTCATGGGTCCGGCGGTTTCTCCCCTTCCTTATCTCCTGAAGATGCTTCCACTTCTTGTTAGATGGGCGAACAGCAGGTCCCACAGGGGGACCATCCTTCCCTGGAGCAGGAAAGCTCTTATCCAGTTGGTCACCGCCTGCATTCTTGCGTGCCCATACTTGCTCACAAATCTGGTCAACGGTACTCAGGTTAGGGTGATCCACCAGCTGCATGAAGTCCCGGTACCAAAGCTTTTGATTGGTCATTGGGGGCCCACCTCCACTGCGGGGGTCTAATCGGACAGGGGCATCAGAGGGTAGATTGGAGACTGAGGAGGATGTTGAAGGTACAACTTCCAAGGTGATGCCTAATAAGGTTTGGGTGAAGCCGTGTTCCATGGCGTGGCACTGGAAGATGCCGATATCTCTCTTCAGGACACGGCGAATCAGAAGGCCTCTGTCTGTCTGAAGGATGCGGTCATCTAGACGGACCTGAAAAAAAAAATGTCATCAAAATGTTGTAGCTTAACAATTTGCCGTGTTGCAGTTTTGTCTTATTGTACCAATTCCGTGTATATGTGTAAAGATGATTCTGATTCTGACCCTGATAAATGGAAGAGAAAAGTGGCTCTAAACAGTACTACACATACTGCACTGACCATAATGTAAAGCCCACATTTTATCAACTGCAAGAGCTTACATTTAAAACCTGATCTGTCAATGTTGACATCTTTGCACCCAGTACACTGTAATTTAATGTTATTTAATCTGATTTGAGTTTGGGCTGAAAGTGGTACAAAAGATCCTTTTTGTTTTGTTTTTTCCCTGACTTCTTGGTATGATTATTTATGCAAATATTAATATTAATATTGCAATATTAATATTATTATGGTACAATGTCTTTACAGTGCCTTTCAGGAGAAAAACCTTTTGTGACTTTGGAAAGTGCCCTTGTCCTCTCTAAACTATAACCTCTATCCACTTTCTAACATCTTTCTCACCTCTTCCCTTGGGTTCTGGGAATGCTTCTGGAAGGTCCAGGTGACTCTGGCCTGAAGGGATTTGGGAATGCACTCCAAGAAAGTGCTGCTTCCCTCAACTCCGTACAGCTTTCTCTCTGCAACGCGGTACTTATGGTGATCTGCAGGGGGCAGCAGAGACAAGGACATTATGGGTCTACTGTAACTCAAAGCATTCGCTTACTAATAACAATCCAGGACCAGGGAAGAACTGAAGAGACAAAAAATTAAAGGCTAGGGCAAGACAGGACAGGACAGAAGAATGCAGAAAGGCCAGGAGAAAAAGGGCTAAAAGAAACTGGACAAGGCAAGACAGTAAAGGAAAGACTTGGACAAAACACAAGACAGGAATAACATGGGACAGAAACAAATTGGGGTGATAATGCTTGGCTAAGAAACCAAATCTTACTTTAAAATGGTTCCCCTGATCTATAAACACAACATTCTAAAAATAGTGAATGGTGAACAAATGTATTTATACATTTGCAGCACAAAAACATATTTAACCAACATTGGTTGTTAGCACAATAGAGGTGTTGTTGCAAAAGAGTCTTAGTCAACACTGATAAATGGCTCTGTGTGGACGGCTGCCGATGGGAATGTTCACTGAAATCACACATAATGACAGCATCCTGTAGAACATTGATGCATGTCTGTCAGTACTTAAGAGGGATGATTTGAACATTTGGTCATGTGTTTGATGTGAAAAACTAAACAAGGACTCCTATGGTCCTGGACGTGCTTAGTCATGCATGTCGCCAGTATGATGGATGAGGTTCAGTAATGATAAAGGACCAGTGCCTGTGGCCCAGATATTAACCTTAGCCATAAGTGGGAATGCATGTACTAAACTTTCTACAAGATTTACAAAAATATATGCAACATCAAGCCCATGATTGGGTAAGAAGATTCATTTCTTTTCTAGCCCCTGGCACTATACAACTAATTAGGAAAACAATGGCATATAAACTGCCAAACCGACCCCTGATCAGTGCTTTGGGGCAATGTCATTCTCATCAGAGACAATTACTCTTACTTTCATTAGCCGTACGCAACCGGCTTGCATGCCACATGGTGTAATCGTATTACCCAGGAGCGCCTTCAGTTTGAGTGATTAGCCTGATTCAGTTACGTGGCATAAAGACAAATAGCGATAGAATGCTGGTATTGTGGTCTGGACGTACAGAGGTCACCAGGGGGTGAAGGGTGGAAGGATTTTTGGATTGTTTTGGCACAGGGACAGTGAAATGTCAAATGTAATTAGACTCTAAGTAAGAGTATGAGCAGAGTGAGGCTTTGTTCTTATTCACTGAACATACCACTGCACAAAACTGGTCACAGCTACCAAAGCTTTCATGGTTTAATTTTAACAAACAAGACAAAACAATTGTTTTTAAATAATACCTCCAGAGCACAGGGTGTTGGGGTCTCCATTCCTGACATCCTGGCGACGAAAACGTCTGTGAAATTATGTAAATAGGAGTTTATTACAATTTATTATAAGGGATTTGATTATACTCGCAAATGCAATCATTTTCATTGTGATTTTCTTGCTCAGTGTAGGAATCAACTGGTGTGTGTCATTAGTGTTTGTGTCACAGACCTCTTGGTGTTTGGCAGGTAGCGAGTACAGGATGTTCCATCCCAGGCACAGTACGGGTCTCTGGCCAGGCAGCACTCAGCACAGGCCTTCCCATACACACTGCAGCGGTGAAGGGGAACCTGGGCAATGCCTGTGTCTGAGCCCAGATACAGCTGTTGCTGTAAGGACACAGATTAAGGGGGGCTAGGTTTAAAAGAGGTTTTCAGGACTGTACTCACATCAAAGTTAGAATCAGTTTATACTTTTATGTGTCTTATGAGCTTTCCGTGTCTGTGACAATTTTTGCAAGTGATGATGTCTTCTTGTGACATTGTATCATCTTAATGCCATGGCCTGCTCAGTAGTCCAGTCGTCAACCCTACTTATCTAGCTCCATTAGTCTTACAAATAGTTACAAGTAGTATCAGGCAACGTTTCACACTATTCCCTGACATAGTGCATCTTTAAAGCATCCTTGAATCCCATCGCCATCGCCTTAACCTTATAGCTACATTGTATCTGCTCAGGGGGCCACTTCATCTGAATTCCATGGCCTGCTCAGGTCCAACCACCATCAGAGTATAGGTTCCACTATTCTTACCAATAGCCAATTAGCAACTCCTTGGGTATGAGACACTCTAAAATTATGTCCCTTGACCTGTCTTACACACATTCATGTTGATACCATCATAAATTGCTCCTAGCATGAATCTAATTCTGCCTGCTTTCATGCTCCACACTTCCTTACAGTTAAGTTTCTTCTCTTCCACATTTTCCCAACTCATCCACTGGCCCTGCTTTGCCTGCTGTTGCACCTCTGGCGGCCTCTTCTTGCCTCTGAATCTCCTCTGCATTTGTTTTCAGGTGCTCTAACCACTGCGCCACCAAGTAGCTCCTCTAGAACCAGTTTCCACCTGCCAACTGCTGTCAATTTCTGTTGTGATCCTGATCTGGGATTACCATTATAAAACAACTATTGTTTTCAAGCAACTAACAAGGACACCCTAATGATGCAGAGATCAGTATTCTCAGATAATGAAAGATGATTTCATCAATGATAAATCAAACATACCCGTTTTGAGGAAATCTGCATGTTGATGATAGATGAGGCATCCTGAAGAGCAGAGAAGGCACAGCTAATGAATTACCATGCAACATATAAAATACATTTGCATTTTTAAAGACGTACAATTGAACATGCCTGAATTGACTCAATTTACAGTCAGTTTAAGTGCTTAAATCTAGGCAATTAGCTTTAATATAGTTTTCCTACTTTGAAGACCTCCAGCTCTTCCAGTAGAAGTTCCTCCATGTTATTCCAGCTCTCCTTAGGGACATTGATCACCTTTAGTACTGTTCCTTTGTCTGAAATAAGAGATAAGAGTCCATAAATATACCTTTCCTACATCATTTAATTATCTTCATGTTTAAATAGAAAGATAAGAGTTAGAACTAAAAACAAGTCATTCACCTGTGCCAATAAACATGACATCATACTGCCCATCGGCGGCGCTGACTCTATCCACAACAATCTGTGTGAAGCTGTAGTCCACGTTAGTTCTGACGAAGACGGGCCGTCGGCTCATAGGGTAGACCGGGTTATACATCAGAGGGTGGTGACGCGCAAACTGGATCACATCGTCTGGGAAACCCTTTGTGGACTCAAAACTGCCGAATGTCTTGCTGGGACACTAATGGAGGACAGTAAAAGTTCAAAGTTAAGGTCCTTCTTTATACAAACTTAAAAATAAAAACAAATGAGATACAGTTTGCTACTTGCTTTGCAAATGGCTGTTGCTTACATTTAGAGGAAGTTTGATGGAAATTATTGTTCTGGGAATTTGTGACTGTATGAACATGTACATTTCATATTTATCAAAGGATTTAGCCACTACCCAGCAAATCAAAGTACTTTAATAATCTAGCCAATCCACTTCTGCTGTAAGGGATTTGTTATAGCTCTGCAGAATAAGACTGACTGCATTATATTTGACGAGTAAATTTGTTTTGTGTTAGCTCTGCATGCAAACTGGTAGAAAATGTTGGTCTTGTTAAAGCCGCAGTCCAGCAGGCCACAGTGAGGTGTTTATGGTGTGATGGATCACAGGGAAATGAGACATTTTTATCCAGGACAGAGTCCAGCCTCCCTCTCTTATTAAAAGTCCAGTCTTGGACTTCCATTCCAGGATACTAAAATTCAAGTATGTTGTAGCATCATGCAGTTTTTTTATTTATTTATTTTATTACTTGTACAGTAGATGCAGTTTATGCTCATGAAGTGAAAAACCTTTGATATGGTTCTTGCATTTTAAACACAGAAGCTGCTTTCTGTGCAGTTTTGTATAATTCACTTAATGACTGTTTTCTTTTAATTTGATACGTTCCGCTAATAAAACGCAGTGAGGTGATGATGGCGTGAGAGAGGGTTTACTGTAGTGCAAATTCAATTGCTATTCTGCAGTAATACAATGGGGATTGTTCTGCTGTGGCAGTAACAGATGACGCTCCACATAACAAATCCTGCTGACGCTTCACTTCCGTGCTTAGCAGAATGTAAGAGCTTTGATAAGCACATATTGATTGGGAGGATTGTGTCGAGCTTTTTGGATAAAAAGAGGTCTAATACTAAGTACTGCAAATGTATGAAGTGTCCATAGGACACATTACAAGAATATTATATCAGATTAATGTATCCATATTGATACAACTTTTTACAGTTCAGTGCCCCAAATGGAAAATTCTATAGCAATAGCACAATCTTAAAATACTCCATTACCTGTAAGGTTTTTGTATAATAGATGATCATAATTAAGGCATTCACGTGTCAGCAGTGATTTAATGTTATAGCTTAGGGTTAAGCTTATATTGTTGGGGAGTTTCATCTATTTATTTACAAATGTGAATTTACAAAGCAACTAGTAACTATAGCTGTCATAAATTTAGTGTACTAAAAGTGTATAATGTAAATGAGTAGCAATACAATATTTCCCTCTGAAAATGGAAAGTACAAGTATTTCAGAATTGTTATTAGGAAGCTCTTAACACTACTCTATGGATGGGACATACCATTCCTGGGCGGGGATATGGGACTTTTCCCTGGAAGGGGACCCACTGGTAGTTGGGCCCCTCTTTGTGAGCGAAGGGCCCCAGGAAGGCCCTCCGGATGTCATTCATGGAGTAGAGACACACAGCTGAGCCTTTAAATACACTGCTGCTGGGGACAGGGGGAGATGGGTTAGAAACATCAAAACTCACACAAAACACACACACACACACACACACACACACACACACACACACACACATACACGCACACAATATAAAAGGACTCTGACCTGGAAGTAGAGAAGACAGTGTAGACCAGAGGGTTCTTTCTGTCCCTCGTCTGCAGCAGGAACACATCGCCTGAGGACACACAAATTCACTCAGGTCAGGTGGTGGGAGTCCAGAGGTCAAAGGTTGAGAGAAAGATAAGCAAAGCCCTATGGCCACATCTAACTACTTTAAAGCAACATTTCACTAATAACCGAGGGTCATGACATGGAATAAAATCTCCTACAGCTTCAAGCAGTGCTTTGTGAAAAAAAAGATTGAGTGTTTTTACACTCGTCAGGTTTGGGACTGCCACAATCAACATGCATTTTGAGAATTTGCCCATAATGACGTAAATACTGCAGTTTAAAAATGTGTCTTGTATTAAACTATTTAAAAGTAATGCAGTGACCTACACCACCGAATCATTTCCGAATCATTGCCACATTTAAAACAGATATTTTTACAGGGGGGTCCTTTCTAAAGATTTGGCCTCAGGTTTGGTCAGAAAACTGTTGGTAACGATAAGGGACTAATTGTTCATATGAGGGAATGTGAAGGACAGATTTAGCCTAAGGTAGGCTCTGGACAAATTATTTCACTTAGTTCACCTTTCATTGCATCACGAGATAAGCACAAAGACAGATCATATTATTGCCAATCAATCAATCAACCAATCAATCAATCAATCAATCAGTCAATCATTCAATCAATCAATCATTTGAAGGAAGATGTATGTAAGTTTAATAGATTTTCTTATTATCATGGTTTAACTTAAAACACAATAAAGGGCATATTTTGTGCAATTGATTGTTCACTAAGTTACTTTCCATTCTTGCATAGCACATATGTGATGACAGTGGCAGATGTACATTTTCTGTAATCTTTAAAACAATGGGTTCTTGATTTCAGACAGAGGTAGAGAAAAACAGCTTCTCATGTTTAGTTGGCAATGTGTTTTTTTAGGGGCAGCAAGGCTGGAAGTAGAACAGTGGCTTGAAGTGTCACGGGACGGCACGTCGATGAGCAAACCAAGCAAAGAAAGAAAAAAGAAAATAATAGGGCCGGATGTTTTGACGCACGTTCAGTGGCGGTGTGTTTACGATACTCAGCATGTAGCCAAATCCATAGCAGCGCACAGCTGTCCGTGCCAGGGACAACTGGTGGTGCCGCTGCTGTAAATATGCACCAATGGAAACAGAAGTGGAGCTGCAGCGAATTTCACTGAGACCACTTTCTTTTGGATGAAGTTGCTGAATCTACAGACAAGGATGTGTAACGTTACACCAAAGCTCTGGGCCACATATGGACAGGGGAGTGCTTGAGGCATACTTCATAATCCCAAAAAGAAATTGGAAAAAACAACCAAAGCCAGCCGGGCAAAACAGCTGTTTGAGCTTAGAGTAAGTGTTTTTTTACTAACACTGCAACGTTATAGTGTGAAAACATACACAGCCTAACTTTAGTAGCTCTGATCAGCTGTTTGTAGGAGTTGGGGAAGTTTATGCTTCAGGTAATGGGCCCAGTGCATTCCGGTTGTTGTAGGTTTTGTACCTTTTGAGTGAAAGGGTATACCACTGGCCCTATTCTCTGTCTCCACCAGTGAAATACCACTTTGCATGGATTCCTCCTAGACTTACCCACATTGTTTTTAAATATAAAGTCATAATTTACAATATCATCTACAAAGGATGGAGCTGTTTTAACTCTTAGTTGTGAATAGTTATGAGTACAGTGCTCGGTTGAACTGGCACCAGACATCTGTGGAACTATCTGACTGAGTTTAAGTGAAATTACTGTATTTCTTCTTTATCATAAAATATTTCCTCTGCCCTCTGCTTTAGAAATGTAGCCTCGCTTTTGGATCCTGTTTAATAAAAAAACATTATTGTCTTTTGCAATATAAAGACTCACCAGAGACAAGCCTGCAACTTACTCTGAACCCACAAACCTGAGAACACTGGCTTTGGATCAGGCAATAATCTATTACCAATGAATCTCTCACTCATGCTTTCTCCAAGTCTGCAGGAATGTGGGGCTGAATGCTCTACAATTAAGGTCAGAAATCCTGGTAAATTTAATAGGCTTTCCTCAACTTTCTCTCCCTTTACACCCACATAATGTACGTCTAAGTAAATATCTACTGGACAAAGTAAGGTTGGAAAATCACTCTTTGTTTAGCTTTTTCTAACTTTGGATTACTTTATCAAACTGCACAACGTTTTGGATAGTTTCAGAAGTGGAGACAGGAAATAGAAACCTAGACTTTTGATGCTGAGTTGATGTGATGATAACTTGACATGGCAATAGGACATTTATTGTGAGGTAATGATGATAACTTTTACTTGAGTGTCAGGCAGAGCATTCACTCACACACACATCATACTTTTACCTGACATATTTTTTGTCATGAATGAGTTGGTACAGTACAGTATCTGTGTGCACAGTGGACTTACGTAGCTCGTCAAAATACGTGTCGCTGCCGTCTGCTCCTGGTACCGAGCATATCAGGCGGGTCTTGAGGAATGTCGTCCACTTGTTCACCAGACTTCGCTGTCCACCCATGTCATTCTGATTCATGACAAAACAGTGAAGAGTCTTTTAACAGGATATTACATTTAAAGTGTAAAAGAACACAGTAAGAGCAGCATTATATATTGGGCATGAGCCACTTTCAGCACTAAACCAAATACATTTTTTAAAAACAGAATATGACCTAAATTTGTTACAGAATCTGCCAAATAGCCAGGAGGAGCGGGCCTGGTGCAGACTGATGTTTTTTCCATACCTCAGTTTATTTAAAATACTGAACTTAAGCGATGACACAATCTCTTACCCTGCACAGTTGTCCTATGCGAGAGTAGGTAGACTTTCCTAGCCCCTGGGCCTCAACCGCCGTCTCACGGAAGAAGAAAAATACCTTGTCATCATCAGGGTTTTCACTTTCTGGGACCCAAAAGGAACCAAGAAACTTTGGTTCTGGTAAACACAAAGACAAACAATGTCAGTCATAGCATTATTTATCAAAGTTGTCAGTTTTGTTTTTTGTTAAAGTCAGCTGAAAAATTTTCATGCCTAGGTTGACACATAAACACACACACACACAGACCATTGAGCCAGCGTGAGTCATGCTGTTCGGTGCGGATGGAGGGGCGTTTCCCCAGGCTTCTAAAGATGGTGAAGTCCCGTCCCATTAAGTCTGTGGCCACGCCTGCATATAACTCATCACCTAGGAGACAAAATTAAACAATAATTTATTGATTGGTTATGTGACCTTTCCTAGTGACTAGGTCCATACCATCCACCAAGATCAGCTAAAATTGCATCATTAAAATGTTGGAAAATGAACACAAAACAAGATTTGTCCAATCATATACTTAGTTTTTTGTGATGTGCCACACTGAATCAGGGAGAATAAAACTTTGAAAAACTATTTTAAAAAACACATAATAATATTCAGTTCATATTAATGTGTGAAGGGTTTAGTTACCGACGAGTACAGATGCAGCATTGTGGCGAGGATCATACGGACTCTTCCCTTTCCCGTCCTCCACCTTAGAGGGGTCAATCCTGAATACATGGTCCTGATGGGGAGAGAGGACAGGAGGAACATGATCGTGATCACACATACACTTTGTTTTCTTTTGTCAGAATCATACAGTCATTTTAGGGATGATAATTACAGTTTGAGATGTTGGCAGTGAGTGACACAAACCAAATTTCAAACCAGCAACTTGAGCTACGCATTATTGCATTTGTCTGCACTTTTTGCCATAATTTACATTTTCTTCAGCATCATTCTAGACTCCAGTTTGCCTTGAGTCAATTTTGTTATGCTAAGGTTTCCAAGCATGAGTAATTGCAGAATATTAGATGTCAACAGTCATCTCTTTATACACATAAACCTAATGTTTGAGGTTCTTTCCTGCAGTGCCTTTGGATTATGTTCTCACTTATAATGAACAGAAAGCTATTTGGTTGGCAGAGAATGAGTCTCGCATTTTCAGGCACTTTTTGATTGAGCAGGTGAGAACAAACAAAGGAAGCAGTGATTTAAATATTCTCAGTGTAATTGCAATGTAATGCATTGTATTATAACTGATTAATATATTATAGCAATAAAATTGATTCATACAAAACTAATAGTGTGGGAGATACTTAAAATGTCTCGGTATCTTCAAGCCTGTATGATAATTTGTATGGACTAGATCCTATGATGCACTGAATCAAGGAAAATAAGAATGGAATACTGCAGTTCAGCAATTTATGTGTGTTTGTGTTGTTTTTGATTTGTTTATTCCTCACCTCCATCCTGTGTCCCACTTCTACGAAAGCACAGGTAGGGTGAAAGGCCCCGGTTCCACAGGCATACAGGTGGGTGCGGTTAAAGTGGTGCACAATCTTCACGTAGTTCACACAGTCAGACTGAAAGAAAGACACATAATCAGTTTCAGTTTACAAAAAGCAATTTGTACCATAGTCATGAGGAAATAAATCTTTCTGTATGTAAGGAAAAAAACAATGAGTGATCATTTTACATCAGATACTGAAACTCTAAAATATATTGGTGGGATTTTCCTTTAAATCAACACACTGTGTGTAGCATTTACTTGTACAATGTCAACAATACTTCAGGCCACTAAACGCCTGAAATTCTCAGAAAAAATGCAGTGGATGTGACCATAGTTAGCTGCAGCCCAGTTTAAAAGTGTAAAAACAAGTTCACATGAAAACACAAAAAAAACCCACACACAGTATCGGCCAAAGCTTGGTCTCTCTTTTGGTTTAGTGATTTACATTCCTCACATAGCTCCTCTCACCCTGTCTGCCTGTGACAACACTGTCAAGTCCTCAGCTCCACCTACAACACACTGTTGTGACAGCCTTTGTGTCTCTCGTTGTACACACACGTCTACATTGTGTGTTCATATATATATATACTAAGGGTAACGTGGTCACATAACCTCCATATGAACTCACACTACACTCAAACGTATATTAAGCTCCTGAAACTGTGGGCTAAATTACACAGTATGGACTTCATATAACACATGGAACAAACACTAAGCAGATTATTGGCATGAAAATAGTAGAAGATACCTAAGAGAAACAAATGGAACACGGACATACTATGTTATTTTTTATGACCCAAAGACCTTAAAATGTTAACATATCCATTCAAATTTTAGAATAATTTTTGTTTATCATCTTATCTAGACAGCAGGTTATTGACCTACAGTCACATCTGTCCATCTTGGAGTCAGGTTACAGTAAGCTGAATCCCAGAGAGGCCACTGGAGAAAAGATTTGCTGTACATTAACACAGGATGGTACACTAGCCAGAGTGCTGGTCTTAGCACCAGGCTTTGAAGTGATTCAAAGTTACTACCCCATTAAGTGACGAGAACATGGACACAATGATTATCACGATTACTACCGTGATTGTAGGTGGTCTTCAGCCCCAGGGCTCCATAATATATGATGAGCAAAAATAAAATTCAAATGTCTGTGTTGGCATTAAAAAACTAGTACATTTCCCAAAAACCTACTAAGATCTTGTCGGCTTTACACACTGATGTAAACAGACGCTGGCCCTCACATCTAATTTCACTACCCCCCCTAACAGGCCACTGTAACATCTGTCTGTTGATCAAGTTACAAACACTGTTGGATCCCTGGAGGCCATCGGAGAAGAGGTTTATAAAAACATGAATTTGACCATCAACTGCAGACCGAGATAATGAATAATCAGAAAACTTTAATGTTTTAGAAGATGGATTGTGGTTGTTGTCGCCCTTGGTGCATTTCTGTGATCCTCGTCTTTAACGCCCAGCTGCAAACCACATTTTCTTCAACATAAAGTTTTAATGAAAAGGTAATGATGAATGGAAGTCTATGGTATATTTCAATTTGTTTCTGGTTCTCCATCTGTCTTTAATCTCTTCTTTAATCAAATGTCTCTTCTGTCTGTCAGCCTCAGTAACCAGGTAGCCAGGTTGTGAAAACAGTGACAGAAGCGGAATTATGGCTCATTAGGCCTGACGCACGCGCACACACACACACACACACACACACACACTCAGTGGTTTAGAACAAAGGCCTGCCTTTCAGTCGTTAAAAACCACCAGGGGGTTAGAGTTGCTGGTGTGTGAATACACTTATGTTTCTCTGTATGTGCATGTGTGCAAGCGTGCACATGTGAAGGTGTTCAACCAATTAACATGTCAATTAAGCTGTTGACCAACACAGTAGACCTCTGTTTTCTATGAAAGAAAGGGGCACACACACTCCACTTTTGCCTCCACCCTCAAGCTAACACACATACACACACACTCACACACCTCACCAGCGTCCCATGTTCCTGCGTGTGTCACGTTTCAATCAACCTTTTTCTCATGATTCCCAGTGTGTGTAGCTGAAAGACCTCCTCCTCAATCTAACTCCCATTGTATTTTAAGCCCTTAGTTAGTGTGTGTGTGTGTGTGTCCCAAACCGCAGCTTTGCTGACTCCCTCACCTTCCTCTGCCCCCTGACAAAGTCAGTTCTTTGATGTGACTAAACAGAAAGAGAGCAGGAGGAAAAGAAAAGGTAAGAAGAGAAAAGATGCTTGAAAGACTCTGAAAAGATCAGAAAGGAAGGAGAAGAACGAGGGAGGCGAATTATGCAGTCACATTTTCTCAGTGTGTGTGTGAGAGTGTGGGTGGGGGGGGTGTTAAAGGGTTCACTGACCAACCTTTGACCTAGCACTGACTCATTAGTTGAAACAGTGAACAAAATGCAGGCTGTGACCTCACTGCGGCCTGAGTTTTAGGACTTGCCTTCATGTCTTATAAAGCTGCATTGTTCCTCAGTGGGTGTCTTTTCCCCGTTTTGTTCCTTATCCTTTCCATTCTAGAAATGATTAACCCGATCTACCTATTAATTATTTTAGCCATTATCTGTCCTTCTGCTACTTTTCTCCATCTCTGTCCATCTCACATAAATTAGGATTGAACATTGCTGCCATGTCCATCACATGCGGGACCTTCAGTTGTCAAGAAAATGCTACTTGCATGTCAAGAAAACGTAAGCATTGGTTATTTTAGGTTTTTAAGTGGTTCTACCATGAGAGGGTAAACACACAGTCCGTCACTTCTGTAGGTTTAAATGGCTTTAGCTCTACAGTGATGCCTCAGTCAAAGTGCTGGGTCACACTGAGTGTCTGGGTGTCAACTGTCAACTGTTTACTGCCACTGTCTGACTGTGTTTATGAGCATGTGTCTGTGTTTGTGTTGGTGTGTCTGTGTGCATGTTAGGTGTCTTTCCTGTGGTCAACGGGTGTGTGCGTGTGTGTGAGTGATGAAGTGTTTATTACTTGTCTTTCAGTGGGTAACTTGTTAAGCCCATCACATGCCTTGTGTATTTGTTCAGCTAACATGATAGTGTGTACTGTACTGAACTCATTTTTGAGATAGCTAGCATTACAGTTAATTCATCAAATCAACAGTATAAATTACAGTGTAAAAAAAAAAGTTAAATGACAGATCCAACAGTGAAAGTTCAATATGAGTATAAAAGATAAAAAAAGAAAGAGAAAAGATTTCAATTTAATATTTAGTTCAAAAAGACGAAATTGTTTCATGGAGAGAAACAAACTTGTACTTAGAGATGATGAAAGGACAGAGGGGGTCGTAAGCAACATAAGAAACTTTTGGTTCCCAGAGAACCAGGGAGGAGAGGAGAACTGAGAGAGAATGTAAGGGAAGTAGGAGAGAAGAGATGCAGTGGGGGAGAGAACTGTTGGCCTGCTGGTGTGGAAACACACTTGTCTATAATTAGGGTCAACGGTGTGAGGTCAGCTCAGGTCTCAGTGTGTGGGTGAGTGTTCGCAAAGATACTAAAAGTCAAAAGGAATAAAAAGGGGAGTGAGTGTTTAACAAAGGATAAAAATAAAATTTCAAAGGCCAAAAAGGCTGACATCTGACAAGAGACACTATAATAAACGGGCCCTAAAAATCCCGCAATTTTTCTTTTTTTTTCTTATCTCCTTCTCCCTCCATCTCTCCGTCCCCTCTTCCTCCAAAGCAATTAGCTAATTCTCTCCACTACTCTGCCTCTACTGTTACTCTTTCTTTTAAACATGCACACACACACACACACACACACACACACACACACACACACACAACACACAGGACACATACACAGACAGACAACAAGCTCCATTCATACAAAACTCCAGGCTCCAGTTTCACCTGACCAGGAGTCTGTCTGAGGGTGTGTGTGCTCAGGTCTGCTACAGCTGTGTAATCACACTGATGAAGGGTTTATTTTACACACACATACGAAGAAACACACAAATATATTGGATATTTAAACATACATGAACAAATTTACACACACACTGTACCATCACATGAACATAAATACAGTATATACAGACAGATTTGTGGCATGTCAGTACGCATTGATAGGATGTTACTCTTTAACACACACACACACCTAGAAACCTTATGCAGACACATAAGTAGAGTTAGCTAATTGTGTGTAATGTAATCCTGGGTGGTCTATAGGCTCTTGGTGGCCTCAACATGCCGAGCCTGCTCTGCCCAGACTCCATCCACATCCAGAACATCACATTTAGACATAATCATCACATAGGGTATTTATTTAACATATTCTTTAAAAGCAGCCAATAAAATGACCGAGGGAAGTAGCAGGGTGGCCTGTGTTTTGAGAAACAGTCCTGAGAGCATTACAGTAGGTCATGAGTTCAGTCCTTGCAACATGTAGCCGCGATGTATGCTATCTCTGCACACTCATCGCATTTACACAGAAAACCATGCTACTTTTTATTTAGGATTTTATTATTTGCATTTAGAAAAGATATGTATTTTTTATCATATTTTAACTGTTTTTAGTCTGTAACTTATTGTAATTTCTGTTTATCATGGCCAGGGACACTCTTAAAAAGGAGATTTTTAACATCTATCAGGCCTTCCTTGTAAATAAAGGTTAAATATGCTCTACACTGTTTATATGTAGTGGTTCAATGAACACATGCCCCTGACCTCCAGCCTTTAATGGAAGCATGGCTTAATTACTGTACTTTAAGTGTATTAGTGATCCAAGATGCTGCTGTGTTGAACTGTTCAACTGCAAAACTGACTCAGATCAGAATCAGAATCAGAATACTTTATTGATCCCTGAAGGGATCAGATAATGATGGGACAGACAATAGAGTTCTGGTAACTAGTAAGTGGCAATTTGAGATTAAGTGTGACTTTTTTAGATTTTCTTTTCATGGTTGATTTTTTTAATTAAATATAGACAGCTAAAGAGAGAGAGGAAAGGTGGGAGACAGAGAGATACAAGGAGGGAGATGGGATGACATGCAGCAAAGGGCCTGGGCTGAAATTGAACCGAGGCTGTTGCAATAAGTGTGACTTTTAAGTTAATTATTTAAGGAAGCACCACTAAGAGTAACAATCTCTCCTTATGTCTCTTTGCATTGCTGTCTTAGCAATACTTTCCCTGTCTGACATCTATGTGATGCACATGCTCTCTCCTAAGAACCCTGTTTTAAACACCAGGTATCTCCACCAAAAATCTAGCTGTGCTAACTGGGTTTATCTAATTCCTTAACCATATTAAAGTTTCTCCTTTACTTGACGTTTAAGAAATTAGTTTACTAAGCCACAGAATGCACACTGAAGCACTGACTGTAAACTGCTGTGGATGAACCACAAATGTCTTTGGCGTAGCATCAAGCTGGGCAGATCTCAGTCAGATAGGGTTTAAAACAAACAGATTTTGAGGAAGTGATCTCACCTCAGGGCAGGTCCAAAAGTAGGAGTGTTGCACCTATTATTACATGTTATCTATTTAAACATGGTGTTTCTGTCTTGTGATGACTCCCATGACTCCACTGGATAAAAAGGTAGCATTGTGTTGCGCTGGGTAGGAGTGGACACTTACCTCTTCCACGAGACGCTCTTCAGCCCTCTCATTTAACTCTGTATACAATGTACTATGTCTGAGGGCTGATGAGGAGTGATGTTTATACGGGATGTTATGTCATGCATTATGGTTCATGGTTCATATGCGACTGTAAGTCGCAGAGAACTATTTTCAGTCAGGTTAATAATAAGTGTGGTCTTCACATGTTATATCACTGAGTATTTAATGCCCTAATCTACGAGTTTTTGGATCACTATTTATAGTCATAGAACACTTTCCAACATCACTTGTCAGAGAGGGGATGGAGATGAGCATTTTCAGGTTCCAAAGAACTCTATATTTTTCTGAACTAAAGTAAAATAGAGCAGAACATGGGATAAGGTAAGATTAGGTAAGGTAAAGTGGTGTGAAGAGACTTACAGTGATATCCTTGCCAGCCCAGTTACACTCCTCCCTCCAGTCGACCGGAGCGGGCCAATAGATCTGAAACACAGCAGGCAAAGGTCAGATGATCCTGTCACTGAAATTTAAATTAGTTATCTGTATCGATTTGCTAATATAAAGTCTGCTAGGTGTAAATTATTTAACTTTTAAACACTAAAAGCAACACATGTAATAGTATGCCCTTGAGCAAGGCACACCTGAAATGAGACACCTAGAGGTTTGGATTAATAAAGGTTAATCCTCACCTCCTCATCCTCCCTCTTATTATTGTAAATGAGAATGACCTCACTACAATAAAAAACTGCTTCTGCACACCCAGCTCATAAATCAAACTCACCCATATACCTAAAACCAACAGAGGCTTCACATCTAATGCACCAAGTATGTAATTTTCTTCAAACAAACAGATGTTTGTAGTAGGCTGTATTTTGCTGGTATATCTATGTTTTTTGTGTGTCTCTGTGCATTTAAGTGCACTTGTTGCCAGGGTGTACATTTGTGTATTTTGTATCGTCTGCTTCATTGTGTATTTAAGTGTCAAAGTGTCACTTTTATTTTTTTTATTGATTATTTAGTCATTGTCAAAGGTGCATGTTGGAAAAATGTCTCCATACTTTTGCCTTTAGGTCCACATGAAAAACAAACCCATAAAGCGTGTGTAGTCTGACTTTTATAACAACAGTAATAAATTATTCTTAGGAATCAATATGGCACCAGTTGTAAGTAAAAAAAAAAAACTGTTCCTCATTTCCATCTCTTGTCAGCATAATGTCCTTGATGTGTTTGAAAGTCTCATGAGCTCAGGATGTTTTTTCTGAAACAAGTGTAGAATCAACAAACCTTTCACCCTCTTTTTGGTGAAGTCAAAAATGTATATGTTAAAATGTGTTGTGTACAGATTTTGGTTCTGACCAACCTTGTGTTCCTGCTTGGCAATGTTGTCTAATGATAGCGACAGCAGGAAGTTCTTGGCCCCGACGAAGAGACGGCCTCTTTCTTCATCCAACAGCAGAGCGCTGAAGCAGCAGGAACGATCCAGCTCAAACCGACGCACTCCATGGAACTGCTGCAATTCTGAAATCGTACAGATACAGATTATAGATGGTAACACCTCTCAGTCTGTCTTCTGTTACATGCCACATGCAAATAAAATAGGAATAAATACTCCTAAGCTTATTCTTTTGTGAGTAAGTTCTAAATAAAACAAGTAACAGTAAACAAAGATGTTGATGACCTGAGGTTGTATTGGCATTGATAATTTGATGATCACAGAGTCTTTAGATCCCAATCAGTAAGTTCGCCACAGGGCTGCAACAAGTCATGTGGTCGATAAAGAAGATTACTACTTAATTTTAGTATTTAAGTGACATTTCTGAGCTGTGTCCTAAGGGCAGTGACTTGCGAACAAGCAGGACAAAATCCTCTGACAGTAATGACACTATATTGGTTTCAGTGGAAAAATTGAGTGTCCATGCTGCAAACTGGCAAGAAGAAATTCTGTGGAACAGTGGCCAGGAAAATTCAGCTTGTATTTGTAAACTTAAGCTATAAAAGTTACCCCAAGCCAGTGGAAAAAGCTGTGTTCTTGTCCCGAGAAGCTGAAGAAATAAAGGGACTGCATCCTTCCCTGCTGGCCTGGCTTAAACCAAGAGCTTGAGAAAACAAGACCAAGGCCCTTTTTGCTTGTACATTAAAATTGCTTTATTACTCTGCCATTGTTCTAATGGTATTTTATAACTTTAATTAAGACTCTGACGCCACCCAACATCTGCTTGTATGACATCAGGCCTTTAATTCTACTGCTCTCGTTTCATATTAGACGACACTTACTCTACTGCAAAATTACAATTGTTAAAGGAACCTGTTCTATGATACATGTTGAGAGAAATTAATCTTCTATATTACTAGTTTGGCCTAAATCAATCGAGTTTATGCTCTGACCGATACCCTATGTAGGACATCTCAGGCTCAGCCTCATATTGTCAGGTTTCATTGCCCTAGCTTGTTGTCATTGTCTATCTTAGCTGGACCTAAATTGTGCTTCATTAGCATGTTGACATACTTATTTTAAGTTAGCATGTTAACAACTGATGTTTAACATGTCAAATTTAGCATGTTAGTATACTTTTATTAACAGGTTAATGTTTAGTATGTAACATTTATTATATTAGCATGATAATATTGTGTCTATCATGTTAGTTTAAAAGGCTAAATGATCATGTCATCATGCTAACAAGACTGACAGACTTATTTATGATAAAAGCTTTTTATTTTTAACCACAAAACCTACAACAGTGGCACCTGGAGAACACATTGTCTCGCACATAGGAGCACGTGAATGCCAACTAAGTTTCAAGCATGTAGGACAGCCTATACGGCACTGCATCACGTTTTCTCCATTTTAAGGGCACCTATTAGTGTGCTGCATCATGTTTTCTCTACTGGAAGGGCACCTGTTTTATCTACCATAGAGACATCCAAGAAGAGACTTTTACAAGGTTATTTTTGAACATGGGGCACCAGGGGACTTACTAACATCATCACTTGAGCTGCACTACTAGGGTAACTTAAAAGAGTTCCTCTGGGACTTGAATTGCCACATCAAAGAGCCATTTTAATGACCACCTACCTGCACATTATCCTGTTATTACTTATTACAAAAGACATTGTTTGATTGAGAAATGATAAATAAGACTACAGTGAACCCCTTCATCAGTTAGACAGATTTGAATATTCAGCTCTACTGAACAAAGAAACATATGGCTGCTGTTTGCGGTTCTCTGCTTAAGGTTAAATAAAATAGGACATCATTTCAGTGATGCATTAGCTCATCAAGATCTTTTTTAGTCCTCCATGTGTCAACTACAAGTAAAATATTCAGCTGCTTTACCATCCTGTACTGATGCTACATGTTACCTTCAGCCTAAATTAAAGGGAGCACATATCTCAGCTGGGCAGACGACCTTCTCAAGCCTCACATCCTTGGTGAGTTAGTTCAGGTTGTAATTGCTGGCTTTCAATGATGGAACACATCCCTGGTTTATGCGGTTGTGTTGGGCGTTGAGATTCCTTCTGCTAACTTACAATGCTCGAGATGAAAAACAAAACAATGCTGTGTGTGCGCATCGGGTTGTGCATGAGTGTGGCTGTGAATCACAGCAACCACAAATTACGGATGGCTACAGTTCAGGATAGTTTATTTTGAAAAGGATATGGCGGAATATCACATGAAAAAACAGAAAGTGTGCGCCTGTGTGAGTATGTGTGCACACAGAATAAAGTATACATTCAAATAAAGTATACAAGCAAAGACCAACACACGTACATCCACATGAACAAACAACCACACCCAAGCCAAATTTGCCTTCCTCGCACAGAAACACTTTTCTCCTCAAAGCTTTGGTTCTTACCTTTGTATGAGAGCTTCATGCGTGGTGAGGAAGATGAGGAGGATGTGGAGGAAGAGGATGAAGGGGATGAAGAGGAAGTGCGGGCCGTTGTGCCAGAGGAAGCGTGGGCAGCGGCCAGACCCAGCAGGAACAGTGAGCTGCAGGTGACCATCATGGCCGCCATCATCATCATCATGGTCATCATCTTGGCACGCTTTGAACAAACTTCTTCTTTCTTTCAAAAGGGAATGCCAGATATTTGTCTTATTTTGTATTAGTCCACTTGCCTTTGGACTCAGCTCAGCTTTGTAAACCCGAAACAGATTTTTTTTTGCTTTAGCAGAACTTCAGTCTTTTCCAGTCTTCCTTTCAAGTTCTTAATATTCAGTGTAATCTTTATAATGTCCTCCTTGTTTTGGAAGAGTTCTCTTGGCAGATGCACTGCTTCTCTGTTGAAGGATGTCCAAGTTCACCTCTCACATCCAAGACGGGACAAATACGTCACACATGGGCATAGAGACCTAAAAATAGAGGAAGAAGGGCAGAGGGTTTAGAAATGGACACATTTCATATGTGTGCTTGTGCCAGGGATAACCCTGCACACACACACACACACACACACACACACACACATATAAACATTGGCATCTGAGGTATATTTAGTCAGAGTCAGATTGATGCCCCTGCCAGGCTGTGTTAATGCCAGCCTCCATTATGGCAACAACATTATAATCTCTTCACATTAAAGCAAGACTCAGGGTATCCAAACACACACACACATACACACACACACACAGAAATTGACCGTGGTGATGAAGACTGTCTGTGTGTGATAGCGATATGCCATTCCATGCCAAGCCAAGCCAAGCACAATCTCTCCATGTCTGTGGCACTGCCAACTCAAAGTGGCTTCCCCCTCTCTCATCCATTCTTTCTCCTGCTTGCTCACAGTCTCTCTCACTCCCTCCACACTGGCAGTCGGTGTCACCAGATGAGATCTCCTTACTGCTGTGGAGTAATGAGCCTACAGCGACGTGGATGGATGGATGAATGGATGAGTTTTGAGATTTGGTGTCCATATTGAGTTACACAGTAGTGGATAAATATCATTACATGTTATCCAAAGCTTCAAAATGTTGGTTTATAAACTTGTTTGCGGACAGCTTCTGTAACCTCAGTTTCTCGGAATGGGGACTTACTGTCAATTGAGCATGATCAGGGAGTATAGAAAAAGAATCTCTATGAAGTTATTTGAGAACTGGAGTCGGATTTAAAGTGACAGATTTGTTATTGTTTCAGAAAAATCCCCAATAACTCCGTTGTGAGTGTGTTGTTGTAAACCACAGCTTTACCACAGCAGCAGCAGGAATGAGGTCACTGGTTTGTAAGTCTACATGTATATGAATGTTGTGTAGTAAAAAGTGTGCATGGGACACACACACACACACACACACACACACACACCCCTCTTGCAGTACTTTGGACTCTGTGGTCAGCCGTAACAATAAAGCCTTTCAGAAGAAACAGTCTCCTTTATTATATTACACCTCATAGTTGGCACTCAGTCAGTAACAGGCAGACAACCTGTTTTTCCACCTTTTCACTTTCAATGTTTGCTTCTTCTCCCCTTCCTAACAACTTAACTAAGAAACCCCTCTTGTGTCCTGCAGTGGAATCAGCTGCTTGGCCTGGATCTGTCTGAAAATGACAATGCAATATCAGACATAAAACCCCTGTTACTATCTTTCTTTATAAGGTAATTTGGTACACTTGCACCTACCTGCCCGAAGTTAGTCAAAGCATTGCTACTAGAGCAGATTTTCAGCCCAAACAGGCCCAATTATGCACTCTTAGAATGCATCCAAATCTTGCAGCCATTTATGGGTATTTATGGTGATGTGGTGGGCTTCTATACTTTAATGTAGGTTACACCTGTCTTACCACTACAAAATGGGTCTCCCAACAGAGAAAAATGTTGTGCGGAGCATGCACAGTGGTGATAAACCTTTTTTGATGGATGAACTCTGGGAATCTCTTGATTTAAATTGGTGCTTGGTGACTAGAGTTGAAGTTTGACAGACCCCTCTGTGGTCAGTGTGGATGACTGGGTGAAGTGTAGTTTGGAGACTGGCTCACTGTCATCATCTCAGCCGTCTTTAAAGCATGCCACATTTTCAAATAAACCCCTCATTCATTTTAAGCTGGGACATCTTTACATTCATTTCTAAATTTCTGGCTCAAATAAAGCTGAAAGCTGCAGTGGTCATTTTTGAGCACACGTATGCATGCTGAGATACACAGCAATGAGAATAAACACACAAACTCAGACACACAGACTCGTCCAGGCTGTTGGCACAGAGTTGTATGAATAATGGAGCTATTGAGGCGTGGAGACAGGAGTGCTCTCATAAGCTCATGGCTCCCAGGCCACAACACAACAGGACAGAGCTGAACAGGAACATAAACTCCCACATACCCTGCAGTATGTAAACACACACACACGCACAGAGATGCACACATTCGTGAATGGACAAAAGCGCACATGCAACCCTTGAACAGCACAGAACCTGCCATCATTTGCCCCAAATCACTGTTTCAGAAGTGCACAAAGAGACATTGTGAATCATCTGGGATACTTTTAAAGCTCTGATGTGCTGAGTTCAGGTATGAAGCAGAAAACATCACATTTCTCTCAGCCAAGGAAGTGATTATGTGTGTAGATTCATTAATAAAGAATGGGTTTGCGTGTGTGTGAGGCAGAATGAAAGACAATGAGCTCAAGGTCTACGCTGCAGCTGCGAAGATGCTGCAGTATTTCAAGGACGTCAGCGCTCTAATCAGCTGCAGCTCTGTGACACACAAACAGAAGCACACATACACACACACACACACACACACACACACACACAGTTCACATCACAGTCCCTGGGAGTGACGGGGGCAGCACTGAAACCCTTACACTCCTGCCGGCTGTTATAAAAAGAACGACTGGTCTCATTGTTCCTCTGAGTCTCCCTGAGCTGTGTGTCTCAGCATGTGTGTGTCTTCCAAATCTGCCATTATGAGATGAAGAGAGAATTATTGGTCCTTGCACGTCCTTGTCTCATCCCAGAGCCATGAAGGGGCACACACACACACACACACACACACACACACACACACATCATATACATATACTCCTCACACAAACCTCTGCTTCTCCGCACTTACATCTGCAAACACAACAACACATACACAAACTCCTCACATGCTCCATAATGCATCTTAATAAAAAAGCCACCGGGCCCGCTGACACTTGTATTCAGTTCAGCTTCAATAGACACGAAGCAGCGGCATGCCAAGAGGGAGTGGATTAAAAATAAAGACAGAGAGAGATTCTTTGGGGGTGGGGGGGAGGGAGGGAGCGTCCTGTCAAAAACCAGCCTAAATAGACTCAGGCAGACAAAGCGGGCCGCCTCCAGGGTGAGACAGGCTTTTCAAAGTGAGGTTAGAGTGCAACCCTACAGTACAGCACACAATAATGAATGAATGGATATCAGCAGTTTAACCTGTAGCCCTCCGCTACCAAAGGTTAGAGAAGAGAAGACAGAACAGTAGAAACAACAAAGGGAGATACAACAGGAGACAATAAGAATAAAGTTATTAGGAAGAGAGAAAGATAGAAAGGATGCATTATTGGAGGGCAAGGAGGAATAGGAAGGGAACTTGGGGGGGGGGGGAAGGAGGAAGCAAGAATGGTATAATAAGAGAAGGGACAGAATTAGGTGATGATGTGAGGAAACAGGAAAAACAGAAAGAGAAAAGGGGGAAGGCGAATAAAGAAAAAGCACAGGGAAGAAAAAGGTAGGAAGTTGAAAACAGAGATGAAAAAAGAAAAGTGAGGTGGGGAAAAAGTTGGAAGAGGAACTGTGGATGGACATGCTGTAGGGGGGAAATGTGAAGGTAAAGAAAAACAGAGTGATAGAGAGAGAGTAAGAGAAAGGGAACGCATAAGGTTGAGATGGTAAAAAGGAGAGAAATAGAGGACAAAGACATAAAAGAGGAGGAAGTGGAGGGACAGAAAAAGAGAACGTGACGGGGGAGAGAGGGAGGGAGGTGGAGAGGGTGAGGAGGAGGGAGAGCTCTCAGCTTTACAGAGTAAAATGAATGAAACAGCAGGTTACTGGTGGCTTTTGCACCACTTTGTCTAATAGGGGAAAGACAGAGAGGTGGGGCAAGAGAAGGTGGAAGATTAAGCAAATTATGGAGAATTGAAAAATGCAAGAACACAAAAAAATCTCAGGAAATAAAAATTACGTTTTGTTTGCCTCCTTAATTGATCTGAAGGGGTATCTTGGATGTTTTACTGGATAATTGGGTAAAACAATGAAACAAAACAAAAAACATTAGTTACAAGTACAAACCAGCTGAAAAGATCAAAACAGTACATGTATTGCCTGTTTTAAAAAAAATATTATTATTATTATTTTTACGATTTATGACACTTTTATGAGCTGAGTATGCATTTGTGTGTGCAGCATCTACCCTTAGCCCCCCTGCATTTCTGACCCTGATACTCCTCCTTGATGCAATGCCAAAATATGGCAATAATGGCAGGAAAAAGCTGCCTTTCGGCCAGATGTAAATTGAAATTGATTATAAGCTGTGATTCACTGAAATAACAGACCACAACTGTTGCTAAAGGTTATTATCATATGTGTACTTAGTCAAGGGAGCATTTATTCATACTAATAAAAGAGCTTTAAAAACAGAAGTGAATTAAGTAAAAGACAGCAGTGAAAGGGAAAGATGAAGAGGAGGAGCAGCAGCAAACAAGGAGGGAGGAAAGAAGGAAGGATGGACACAAAACGTGAGTCAGATTGGACCAAGCAGAGAGAGAGAGAGAGAGAGAGAGAGGAGCTGGTTGAGGTGGGTTTAATCTACTAATACATCAAATATTTACATTTACTATAAATTTACTATCAGTCGTGTAAAGTGTCTGTGTTTTGTGTTCCACGTAACCACATAACAAAGAGTTAAATTGTTACATTCTTATCAAACTGTGTCATTTCAATGGCAATAAAACACATGTGTTGATGATTCACATGAAGCGCATTGGAACTGAAGTTTCATGCCACTAACTGTTTTCAATCTGGTAATTTACTGCTGTTTGAGTCAATTTTATGAATGGCTTTGCCATAAATCTGATATGTGTATCATAAAAAGTGTTCATAATATGTAGTATATCAGAACACATGCTACGTATTCATCACATTGTCAAGACTAACCTTCCATCTGGAGAGAATTTTTAATTAATTCCCCACAAGGTTACCCATGTATTGTAGTCTAGAGTTGAGGTTGGAAATCACAACTAGTTTACTGTTAAAGATAGGGTTGGCATTGCAATGGTTAAGGTTAAAGAAAGCATCCAGGGACTGAATATGAGTCAGTGTCTTCACAAGTACTGTACAAGTAATAGAAGTGCAGCAATACATGTAAAATGCTGGTGTTTTGAATCAGCTCAGATAAAAATCAGCTCAGCTTGCGGGCTTCATTTCCAGAAAAAACCCACATGAAAGCAGAAAGCCTTACATGTGCAAAGAGAAACAAGGCAGGAAGAGCAGGTGATGCAGGGCAGCATAGCCGCACAACAACAGGCTGCAAGACTTTTACAAACAATTTCTAGATGGAGTAAAAGCAGCTGCATTCTGCTTCTGCTCCCATGTAGACCGAAACAGACTTTTACAATGACTACAGCTGTGACAACGTTATTGGTTTGCAGCATGAGATCTTTTTGCATTTGCAGAACAAAGAGCTGAGCAGTGCCTCATTTCCCTTGAAAACCAAGAAAAGAAAAAAACATTTATAAAGACGGACCACCAGTGGAGAGAAGGAATTCAGTTCAAACTGAGAGGAAAGTACAGGGTAATATTTTCTGTGTTATAATTGGGACATAAATTATCCATAAATTAAATAATTGGAATAATTTGAGGTTTCACACATACATACACACAACCAGCAAATAAAACAGCTATAAGCCAAAAGTGACTACCAATCTTTATGGGATTTAAGCTGAAAAAACAAAGTGAGAAAGGGAAAGCAAGACAATCCGGGACTAGAAAGCCCAGTTGTTCTGCAAGACATGGAGTGAATGAAGGAGCCGGGGAGGCTACAGCGCTCTGCTGGTCTCTGGTACCGAGCCATCTGGAACAGCATCATGAATGGAAAGTTTCCCAGCCTGCGAACCCGTGGCTAGCATTTGTTCAGTTTGGCAAAATTATTCTCACTAGTCAAAGTCTGAATGGGAAAAATGGAAGGAATATCAAAAATGGAATCAACTGAGGCTGCATGGCTGGTGTTCAAAAATACAAAAGTTGTGTACACTGCCAAATCTGAGCTGTCTTACTCATGATGATGGATATCTTTTTAATATAATAAAACACAGCCAGGTTGGGGAGTGGTGATTGGACTAATATTATTGTGGATTACCTGATGCATTACTAGGAAGATTATTATTTTAGAATTATAGAAAAATGCTGTTGGATAACTGCCTTGCTATGGTGTTAGGAACGCTTAAATCTCTTGTCTGGTACAACAAGCTCTTCAAAAAAGAGACAATGAAATAGCCACTAAGGCGACAGCAGCCTGCTGGTAGCTGGTAACCAGCCATTTGGCTGTGTTAAAACTAGGAGCAGCAGTAAGTCGGGAGCTGACTCTGGTCCCCTGACTGGAACTGCTCCAAACAAATCTCTGAGGGAAGACAACTCACTCTGCTCTCCTAAAAGAAACAAGAGCTAATTTCAACCCAATTCTCTGAGGAAGAAGCCCACGTGTCATCAGCATGACTTGTAAAATGATACTTGAAAGCATGACTTAACAGCAGTTATAATTTCCTCTCTGTACGGTATGCCAACTGAAGTTAGTTAATTTGTTGTCTGAATCATTGCTGGAATACACAGTGACAGAAGTATGTCATTTAAGTGCTTACCACAAAATTGATTATACTATAGTTTTGTTAAAAAAACATTTTACATTTATTTCATCTTTGTCCTGATTATAACTTGAAATGAAACATTTTGAGGATGTAAGCAGTGACCCTAAATGCTCCTTACTGGACCACAGTCAAACTGAACTCACCTGTCCATTCGTTTCCAAGGGAACCAAATACCAAAAGAGATCAGAACATTCCAGGTCGGGATCAGCGTCCACCTGAGCCCAACATGCCTCTGACAGCACCAACTGTTTCCATAGTTACTGTACTGCTTTTTCAAGGTTTCAGCTCTCACAGTCTTTCCATTGAAATAAAAAAGAAGACAAACATGTCCATATGAGACAAACCCTGTTGATTATACACTCACAGTATAGAGAGTGCTGTACACACACCTAAACACACTCTTGTTATGTGCTTGCAAAACACCCATTCTTCTGCGCGTGCATGTCTAAATTCAATTAGATTGTACAGAAAAGTTAATCTGGAATCAGGTGGAAACCACTGATGCTGAATCTTAAAATTTGAGAGTCCATAAATTGGGAGGATAAATACAATTTAAATAAAAGTGTGAGGCAGGTAGAAATTCCTGTAAAAATTATTTTCCAAAAGCTGTGAAAAAAATCTTGAGTAATTCCAGTGATGGAATGGTGCCTTTAGGGCAGAAAGAGAGCAGCGGCAGAGTCTCACTTTGGTGCAAAAAAGTCGAGTGAGTCTTAAAAAAAGTCCAAAAAGCAGCTGGTGCGTGAGTTAAAAAGCAGCACAGTGAGATCCGAGTATTCCCCTGTCTATAGTCGGCTCCTCTCATGAACGGCTGCACTCCAGCTCCACTTAGAAAAACACACAGCCCTATGCACACACATAAAACTCTTCTTAACACGCACGCGCGAGGAGTTCACACACACACACACACACACACACGCACTCAGAGTTTTCACAGGAGCAGAGCAGAGTAGAAATGCTCAGAGGGAGAGCAGGCAGTAATAATGGACTTAATTCAAGAGGGGAGAGAGAGAGAGAGAGAGAGAGGGAGAGAGAGAGGGAGAGAGAGAGGGAGGGGTTGAAGAGAGAAGGGAAAGGTGGGAGGTGAGAGGAGGGGAGTGAAAAAGGGCAGGGACATGCCCCGTGTTGTTCTCAACGTGTGTGTGTGTGTGTGTGTGTGTGTGTGTGCTACTGAGTATTTTCATTGGTACCTGGAAAAACATTTTCTTCTTTACAGTCCATTATTGTGATCAGTGACTTTAATTAACGTCTTGGAACTTAAAGGTGTTAAAGGCCTCTTTTCATTTGAGGCTGTCACAGTTTAAACGTTGACAGTTTTGACAGTAACAGGGTGTAATCTTTGGTTGTCAATCCAAAACACTGAATAGAATACTCCAGCCAGCACAATATTGTATTAAAGAATAAAGAATAGGAAAATAATGACATAAAGTACATAAAAAGTAGAGTGGAAACACCAGAAATTTGAAGAAAAAGTTGAAATGTATCAAAACAAACATTTTTATACTTGGCTGGAGCAGCAAAGTTGGTGTGTCTCTAGAATCAACATGAGATAAAGTGCAAGTAGAAACTGACGAGTAAATAAATTATGACATATATGAAGCATGTGACATTTTTAAATCATCATGCTTTGATTCAACAGGCATTAATTTCACAATCTGCCTCAAAACTGATTTGGCACAGACTGAGGCAGATTGCAGCCAAGATTTTATTGGACCCATCTTGCACAGTGTGACATGTGATGAACCAAGATCACTGCTTTTGCACAGTGTGTAGAGGCCTTGCGTCACAAAAATAAGTCTTGAGACTTGGGTGTAACTGCTGTGAGACATGACTTGACTAGAGACTGGACTATGAACCTTATTCTGTGATGGACTCAAGACTTAAAAACAGCTCCGACATAAAACACTGATGTATTTTGATAACAGAGCAGCAGGGATAAAAATCACTACAAACACAAACAGAGAGAGAAAGAGAAAGATTTCCATATACAAGAGAATGACTGTATGCTGGTGTGGACAGCATGTAGGCTGATGAGCTACTGTAAATTCAGTAAGAGGGTAATTGGCATACATTTATAGCATATGAGGGTTTACATCATCCTCTGCACATATCCAAGTTGAAGTATGGGTCAGCTATTCATGACAGCCAGCCTCTGAACACATGATTGTATGATAAGTACATAAAGGGGAAAAAAAAGGTTTAAAAGTAATATAAAGACATCAAAAGTCTCTCTTCTCATGTGTAATACCACATTTTGAAAAGCAATATAAGTACCCTGGTGCTGATCTTAGAGTTTAGCAACGTTTTACCTCTAAGAATTTACATGGTTGGAAAGTTAGTATTCCAACACCTACCCCTGTAGACGTGATAGGTGGCTGTAAATGTTTGACTATTTTCTTTTGTTTTTAACCAACGTTTGCTGTGGTTCAGTTCAATACAGTCAGTTACAATCTATTCCTTTGATGACAAGTTTTCACGAGGGAAAAAAAGTATCAAAGCATCTATTCAACTTGTCAGACAGCTCCTGCAGCATAATACACTCCCCTATTGTCCATTGATACTGTACGCTCAGTATGTTCCTAACACTAGGACTGGGTGGAGATTAACACTAAAAGATATCACTGGACGGACAGAAATTACCTATGTAGTTGTACTGTAGCTCAACTTTACACTCAAATGATCACGAGTCAACAAGTTAAGATTTTAAGCCCAATTTCTCAGTTGGTGAACACAGTGCTTTTTCGCATCAACAGTCAGAGTACACATGCTCCGCGTTAATTTACAGACCAAGTGGGCTGTGACATTTAGAAGGAAACAGAGCTGTACACTAATCACAAAGTGGGCTTGTTATGGACCACACTCCAAAATAGGAGTTATTTCTACAATAACCCAACATTACAGTCATTGCTGTAGTGCGGTCAAAATCTTAGTGACAGTGTTACTCTCACAATTACGCTTGTGTGTGTGTGTCCATCTTCTTCCTACTTGCCCCACTCCATAAGTCTACATTCCAATGGCAGGTGTGGTGCTGTGCCTGGCAACCCTGACATACACACACTCTCATACACACACTTTCAAACGCACTAGGGGTAGGAACCACATACAGAGAGGTCATGGGTCTCACATTAGGGGGTTCACTGCAGTATGTATGTGTGTGTTGTCTCCAAGTTTGCCTGCATTTTTACACACAATGCACACTCGCCTTAAGTGCTTTAAACACTTTCATGCACATGAGAATGTGCGCAATTAAAGCTATTGGTATAAGTGAATGTGTGCATGTGCGTGTGTGTGTGTGTCTGCTTGCGCAGTATGTTCTGAGCCTACTTCCCGCCCCCTGCTGACCTGTCTGTCATAAACCAGTCTGATGTCTCTACAGGCTGCAGAGTGAGCGCTGATATCCTGACAAAGCCTTTTGTCTCATTTAAAACCTCTGTACTTTAAAAAAAAGATGAAGGCTCAGTTTCCGAATAGTGTCTTAGTGAATCTTTGTTTTACTGAAAATCAATGACCTGAAGTGATCTTTAGTTTTCGGTGGGGTCGACAATCAGGCTGACATCTCCCATGTTGGAGTCTCCCCCTGTGGTCTTAGGTCTATTTATTATTCCATTCAGGTATTCCAAAAATGCATATAGAATAGAAAACAAAAGATAAAAGTTAAAATCAAATATGTATTTTATTATATATTCCAATACAATTCGTCTTCACATTTTAGTCTATGGCACGCCTACAATAAAAGGAGTAAACCAATTTAAGTATGCTGAACAGGTGAAAAGCTGTGCATCAATAATATTGTCATAAAAATTATAGCTCTTGAAGCATAGCTTTATTTTAATGAATGGTTTAATATGTGGATGGATGTGACCAGTGAATGTGTGGCTGTCACTGGATGGATAGGTAGAGTGAAGGTACACAGCCCTTCTAAAAGAATGGGTTACAAAGAATCCACTAGCCAGTATGCAATGAATTTTGGGATAGGCATTATGAACATGGATCTGAAAACAATGAATATGTGTGGTGTACTTTCACTAGACTATCAAACCAAGTTGAAATCAATCCCCAGGAGTGGTTAAAAGATGGTTGAGGGTGTTCATGTGAATAAATCTTGAATCCTGGTGTCAGACCAGAGATTTCTGCAGACTTTCTGCAGAGATGCCACATTTTCTCATGGACAAGGACTTTGTTGAGAAACCCATTCAGGAGGAAACATAAAGCAGTTTAATATACTGTATATGTATGCTTTCCTGAACATGTCTTTCAATTTACATTTCACAGGCACATTACATTGTTGCTCCACCTTGATTGCAATTGTTTTAAAATCCTGCAAGACAGAAGCAGAGTCAGACAGCTTCTTCAAAAGCAGGGGAGGAACAATGGATTCAAATGGCATGTATTTACAGCTGGCAAGCCATAGCAGTAACATTAGTGCAGAGTTGAGGTGTGACACTTGCCAACATTACAAGTGTTCCATCATAAACATATGCTCAACAGATGCAAAAATATCCGAACCTAGATGTCATGCCTTTGAAATTAGCAGCATGAAATACCAACCACCACACAATTCGGTGTGCTTTGAGCACTCAGTGGGTGTTACAGACTTACCCAATATAAAACAAATGTGCATCATTAGCATCATAGCAACTATGCAGTCCATTCTGCCAGCTGTGACCACATGCTAATCTCATCTATGTGTATGTATGTGTGTGTTTGTGCACGTGTGAAGTGAATTTGTCTAATAATAGCATCCATGGTATTGGGTCACGAGTTCAACAGTGATGAAGTTTAGATGTGTTTAGCTATTTTGGTATTTTGGGGGGGCTTTAAGGTGAAGTAACATTTGGGTGCTAGTAACAAGTGATGCTGTTTCTTCACAGCCAGAAATTCATTGAAGAAAAAAGAGGCTGGAAAAAGAAAGAGGCAGGGTAGAATGAAAAAAAGAAATAACTTAAGAAAGGAAGGAAAGTTTTTAATTAAAGAAGCTAGAAATGAGGGGGAAGGACACATAAGATTTTGTAAGATTAACTAGTCTTCTAGCCTTGACTAGTCTCTGTATTGAGGCTAAGTTAGCTATCTGTCCATATACAGCTATACTATATGTGTCTTGATGGGTCGCCCATGACATGGCCCCCTGACCTCCTGACACCACAGGGATTATAGGGGCCCCAGTGTGGAGAGTGGCAGAAATGAAAAAGAGTGAGAGAGTTTTACAGTTGGAAAGAGAAAGAGGGAGGTCTTGCTTGGGAACCCTGAGGGCACAGAGACCTGTAATCCTCCCTGTTTCACTTTGATGTGATCACACCCAACTGAAAGGTTGGAGAATAAAGGGGGGAGTGGTGGTTTGGCGTGTCAGGAGGGCAGTATGTGTGGGTGGGGGGGCTGACTGTGGTGCCAAGAGGCTCAGAAGTGGGACACACACTCTCACAAGCATGCAGTCACACACCATCTGCCTCTGAGGGTCAACGGGTGGATAAGACCACCTTCAACCATAAGCATGGCTCTAGTGAAACATTTTCACATACACCTGAGAGCAGGTTCTGAAGGTCACTGAGTGGATTACAGCACCTTCCATGACCACAGCTTTGTCTCTCTCTCTCTCTCACACACACACACACACATTTCTTGGTGGAATGCACATTGCTGCAGTAGTTCCCACCACTATTATATCTAGCTGGCTGATCACTAGATGTGGGCAAAAAAAAGTGATAATGTCTATAACTCAGGAAGCACTGTATCAACAAAAGTGACCATTACATATTTATTAGAAAATACAATGTTTTACTTTTTTTTCCCTACCTTGTTTTGTTGGTTTAATACAATATTAATAAATCAGTACACTGACAAAATCAGACAACAATCAGTGTGTTTTCATTATTATGGACAAGAGTTGCAGTATAAGAGTACGCAGGCAGCGGCTGGTTTCGAGCCAGAGTTACAGCAATGGGCCCTGTAATTCTCAGCTACACTTTAATCAAACCTGGGCTGTTGGTACACTCCTGCTGTTTCTGAGAAAATTAAGCATAGATCACAGTGAGGACAGATGAAAGTCAAAAAACAGGGAAATCACCTACTAAAAGTTTTCAACTTCAGCCCTCACACAGACAGCACACTCAAATATACAGGTATAAAGGCCCACACATGCTGCATGCTTCTAAATCTGCTTTTGTTTTTATTTATTCACAAGGTTTTAACTTATTCCTGTGATGTTTTGAACTTGTATTGCACATGTAGCACAATGTAACATATCCTAAAAATCAAATTATTGAGCATAACAAGCATCTCCGGAATAACTATGACTGCTTGCTTTCTGAATGCATATTGGCGAGTTATGTGTCTACTTAGCTGCTAGCTATGCTGCTAAGGCTACATCAGACAAATATATTACATAAAAAAATGACCTGTTTGAGATCCAGGAGAAAGAAAGGGCACATTCTGATCTTAATTGCTACCAAAGCTTTACTTATCCTGAGCATCTCGCTACTGGCAACTATTTCCATTGTTAAACATGTTGACATGTGGGAGTTGTGTACCTGGTACAATGTCTATGTTCTGACTCTAAATTTTTTCAAGTGAGAGTTATGCTATACTGGATACAACAAAACGGCAGTGGACTAAAAGATGTGTAATGTTAACTGACAGAAATGTTCTTATTCTTGTTATTTTAAAGACAAAATCTCAAAATCCAAACTGTTTTGAAAACGTTTGTATTTGGAAAGACATTTTTTGCTGAAAAGCAGGCAGATAGGGAACAGGGTGTGTATGATGACGCACACACACACACACACACAAACTGCAGTGCTGCTGTGCTTCCTCATTAAGGCCTGAGACGTGATAGCAGTGAGCAGACCCAATGAAATGATTCCTGATCCTGATGGGCACTGATCCAGCCAGACAGGCTGCTCTCAGCACCATCGTGGATTAATAACACGCACACATACACGCGCGTAGAAGTACACACTTCCCAAGGGGTTGTTGAGACACTAGTTATTAGTGTGTGAGTGCGCATATACACCCCCAGGGGAAATCTGAGACAAGCTCAGCAATGAGCAGATTTCATGAGAACATTAGTGGTTTTGACACTCACAGGTGATTCTACTTGTCGCAATATGTAACACACACACACACACACACACACACACACACACACACACACACTCACACTGTCTACCACTATCCTGATGCAGTGTAAGCATATTGGGTACGGTTATGAATCACATTGTATGAAAATGTATTATTTATATTTAAGCATAATTTTTACTAAATCATTTTTCAATTAAAACCTGTGATGTATAGCGTGACCATTGTCGAAATTTGTGAATTCAGTGTACATCACATTTCTCAGAGACTATGCTATAAGGAGTTGTTGAAAAACGCTCAATAAAGACAAGGACAGTGGAGGTACAGGAGCTAATTTAATGAAGCTCTGTGCTTTTGATACCAAATGACACCATGTAGATCTAATCTGTCAAGTTTAAAATAGACATCGTGTCTAATTACTAATAAAAGCTACCATGAACTTCCAAAATCATTCCATAATCACAATGGTTCTCCTTGGTTCAGAGGATTTCAGGAACAATTCGTTAAAACAAATGTTTTTAACCCGGAACTTCTCTCCATTTATTAAATTCAATCTCCAATCAAGGAGTCTGGCTATATTTAACATCTATTTCAGTGTTTCACTTAGACATACAGACTTCACATTTCACACTTAAATTTTTTATTTTTAAGTTCTGTCAGTTTCAAGAAGTGTCAAAACAAAGCATGAGAGATTTATCACACTGGTGAAAAAAAATGACCCCTTGTACATAACACACTGTCAACAAAACCTATAAGTACAGACCATGTCAACATTCACTTACAATCACTTTCCCAAAGTGAGGCATGTGAAAAATGCAGCTGCTCACTTCTCTCTGCCAGACATGCAGAGCAACAACACACACACACACATGCAGACGTTCATCTGTGATCATAACTGCTACTGCAGATTACACAAGTGGTTGAAGTACTTTCAGCTTTGCCGTAATTGTGATTTCACTTTCAAATTTAGACTGTCAAAACAGCTGCTTGCACACAAACACACATATTTCTTAAGTGTACTGAACGCCATCTGTGTCTGGCGGGCGAGAAATCCCCCATCAACTAGCAATTGAAGACAGTTAGAGGGGGGGAATTAAAAGAGGGATAAATGAATGAATAAACACCCATGAGAGGACAGGAGCAGGGATGAGTGGAAGGTAAGATGCTTCTATGGATATGTAACAGCTGTGAGACCGTGATATTTTGGGGGTTCATCTCCGTACAGTATCTATGGATAGAACAGGTTACACACACTTCCAGGTTAATCGTTTTCCAATTGAGGCCACCCATAAGGCACCTGATAAGTTATTTCTCATTGCCAAAGGTGGAGGGAGGATGATGAAGGAGTGGAAGAAGACATCTCGTAAACATAAAAACTTAAAAAATATTAGATGATGAGCTGGGAGGAGAGGACAGAATATATAGAAAACCACAGAGCCCACATACACACCTTCTACCATCTTTTTTTTTTTTACTTTTTCTTTTAATTTGTGGCAGACTTTTGTCCCTGTGTTGTTTCAATTTCAAATGTCACTTCAAAACTTCTGTCTGGACTGCAGCTCTTGTCACAGCTAAGCCTTCTGTCTCTGCCAAAATGTCCCAAGCGCACGAGCAAATGATATCATTCCACATGTGCAACAAAATAACTTCTCGCGCACAGCAGCTGAGAGTTGTACAGGCAGCTCTACTTCAATATGAAAAGGGTCACATCTGCTTATTTTGTCTGTTGACCTGTAAAGGCGCAAAGACCTACTACTCACAGGAACAATGGCAATTTTATTGCAAGTCATAATGCGAATTTGGCCCCCAAGCAGGAAAGTTGAAAATGTTTAGTATTTAGGAATGTTTAAGACCTCGTTCAAATCCTGATTGGAGAACAAAGGCTTTGTAACAACAGCACTCAGCTGAATGGCAAAGCTATTGATGAACAGTCATTCCAGACACAAAGCAGGCCTAAAAGGAGTCTGTCAGCCAGTCTCAGTCTCACACATGCACACACACCAACAGTAGATGACACAGGGTGTGATTTGGGGTTGCCAGGGAAACGTGGGAAATCACCTCGTTATCACAGAGGCAACAGCTGTTATTAACATAGCCCCTAAATCACAGAGAGCAAACACACGCAGACACACTTAAAATGTCTCACTAAAACAAAATGTGGAATCTATATATTCTTCAAGAAATATCGACTGACTTTCATTTTCATCTGATCCCAACATTAGCTAAAGATAGAAAAACCTGTTCTGCTTTAGACGAGCACATCAACTCAAGATGTCCAGTCACAGCTGGCTGACAGGAGGCATTATTAAGGCCTCACATGGCAATCTGGAGCTTCTCTAAAAATGCTGAAATATGTATTGGTGCTTCTGCATTAGTCTGTAATCTCTGCCGTACCCTGATTATTAAAAAGTCAAACATTTGCTGTGTTTAATCTATAAATATGTTCCCATTGGTAGCCGTGTGTCACCTATTTTATAAAACTAACATTTATGGAAATATTCTGGTCTGTCTATTTCAAGCAGAAACTGGTAGTTTATTCTATTTATGTTGCTAAATTGGGTCAAATATACAAGTTAGTCCACAAATATAATGAAACCATTTATACGCCAGAGCCTCTGTCTCCAGGCTCCCTCCATCCATCTTGCTTGAGGTTTCAGGTAGTCGGCCAAGTGGAGGAAGATTAGAGTGTTCTAAGTAATAGGCAGTCCTGACCAAACAAACTGTCATTTCCCTCTGTTTTGGCTCAGCTCTTTTCTTCTTTTCCTTCCACCTCTACTTTCCTCCTCTCCCACTCCTCCCCTCTTCTTGAAGCCAACGTGTCAAGTGGAAAAAACAAAGCTGTTTAAACTCTGAGCAGCATGAAAATAGCTGGGGGTGGGGAGGAAGGGACAACGGTACAGGGGGAAGGACGAATGGGTCGGATGAAAAGTTAAGAAGAAAAATGAGAACGAGACAGATGTTTAAATTGCACCTGATAGTCACTATCTAAACATGAAATATCTTGATGTGTTAATGTCAGTTTGAACACAAAAAACAGCAAACTTGTAGAGCACATTCATGTGAGCTACAAAATCACATACGCAGCCTTGCAGCCTGGATGCACGTTGTATTTAATGGACTGATCAACAGTAAGACCATCACAGTTAGACAGCTTTCTACATATAACAGCATGGACAGATCCCATGAAATAGGCATGAGAAATGTGTGCAAAACTGTTACTTGCTGCATAACAGCACATCTTAACTGCTAAAGTCATGCTGCAACTTTAAACAATCATACTTTTATGTCTATTATCAAATTAAACTGCCTTTACCTTCATAACTAATAGCTTAGCTTAAGTTGAAAGTGATCCCTCATTGTCTAATGCCCACAACTGACATCCTGTTGAGGCAGGAAATAAATCACATTTACAACGTAATGATACCCCACAACAGGACCTTTAAGAGGATGTAATCTGCTTTTCACAAATGTGAAAAGTGGATTGGCCATGACACAACTTGGAGTTTGCAGCTTGACAAATAGAAAGAAGCTCTGGTGCTATAATACATCAAATGAAAATGTTATCATCTTTATCGTCATCTATTCTTTCAGGCAATTATATAGAAAAAGGTGATCAAGCATAAGATTAAAAAGAACCTTATACATATATATATATATATTCATATATTACTTCATCACATAAACCTGGCTTGACAGCAACACAAATCATGTCTATTCCACAGAATGTTCTTGTTTCAAATTTATCCACATCTCTTGAGTATCTCAGCAAGTGGGTTAGGTCATTATTACACATGATGTATACCACATGAAAGTATTTCCCATTGCATCTTACAATATGAGCAGTAATAAAAATCATGAAGCAATATCTTGGAACTGAACATGAATGTACATGACAAAGGGAAAAGAAATGGAGATGAAAAATGCTGCAGTCCAGAGGGGAGAAGACAAACAGAAACAGAGAAGTCATTTAAGACAGATGAGAAGCCAGTTCTAATCAACAAGTGCAGTAGTTCCACACTGGGTGTCACACTGAATCATGGCTGGACTAGGGAAAAACATTTGCCCTGGCATTGTGGCCCAGACCGGCCCACCACAATCGATCACACCCCACCCATCTTCATGCCCCCCTTAATAAACCAAGTGTGCCACTCCAGAAAAACACTAGTAACAAGTAATAACTGAGTATGAGTAAAAAAAAAAATCATTTTTATCAAAGTAATATATTAATAAAATGTTGAAAAGTATATTTATATTATAGATCCTTTTTTGGTATTGGTATGAGATTAGAGCAACATTTGTATTATTCATTATCAGCTAAATGTGAATATTTTACTATAACTGTAATTAGAAAAATGTACTGTTTCTTTTACCTTTAGTGTTTGTTG
>JAVQJD010046968.1:0-24333 GCA_036023655.1 Nannoperca australis | reverse complement strand
CACACACACACACACACACACACACACACACACACACACACACACACACACACACACACACACACACACACACACGGTACCAGGATGTGCTGATCCGGAGGGCAAATTGTGTGTTTGATGTGCTCTTAAGACAGACGGAGCTCTCTTTTAAAACTGAAGTAGTACATTGAGTTTGACAGCATTATTTGCATTATGTTAAAAGTAAGGCTGGTTTTTGGTTTTCTTTTTACCGATTTTCACTATACAATAAAAAGTTAAATTACATTGTTTGCATTAGAAAATGTATTTTTTAAATCTCTTCTTCTTCTTTTTCTTCTTCTTCATGTAAAGATTCCTTGTGAGGACACTAATCACTAACTGGAAAACATTTACTCATTCTGCACAGAACCTTTTTTAAAAAAAAGCCCTGTGGGAAATGTGGTTAACTATGCATGAAAGGTGTCAGGGAAGCTAAATAAAACAAGCTCTAAGAAAGAAGTAGACATGATCTACAAAATACATCGACGACATTGCTAATGCAATTTGTGTGACAGTAATCTGTTCTGAAAGAATGCCTGCATGCGTGAACGGGGGTAGAAATTGCAACAGTTAAAGGTAAATGAAGTCTGGAACTGGAAAGCAAGGCTAAGTGGGTCATTAATGCATAAAATATAGTGATGAGGCCCATTAGGAGTTTGTGTCGGGCTAAGGAGAGAAAGGAAGCTGAAAGACATTCGAGACCAGGCTACCGAAGCTAAGTGTTTCATTTATAGTCATGTTGGCACAGATCGCATTAATAAATGTAGCTGCTGGGGATAAGTTACACTGCAAACTGCTATCTGTCTGAGCCTGAATCAGCTATTTGTCTCTAATTTTGAGCAAAGTAAAGGGGGAGCGGTTGGCAGACAGAGAAAATATCGATGGGGTCAGAGACAAATCATATCTCTGCAAACACTTGTATTACCAGTACTTCAAAACGTGGCAAAATGTTCAACCACAGACATGAAAGCACACACAGCTGGTTCTACATTCCTATTGCAACGTAAATGTGATTTTTAGCATCAGCAACTGCAGCAACTGAAGTGTACTCACGCACAGATGTTCAAGCCTGCTACAACCAGGGGTTTCAGCAGCATCGTTTATATGTTGATTTGCTCTCTCGTCACATTACTGTCGCAGTTATCAGACACTGAGGTTAAAGAGGTTAATAGGAGGAAAAGAAACCGCGGCACCGCTTTTTCTCTCACACAAAATACAGACTGTGACAGGACAAAGACAGTGGCAACCACAGGAAGAAAGGAAGGGAGAAACAGACATTAAGTGTGAATAGCAGGATAAAAAGAAGAGCAAATTGCATTGGAGAGAATGCCAAGTAGAGAGACTACAACATGAGAGACCGACGAGTGAAAGCTGTTGGTAGATACTTGGATAAAAACGGAAAAGAGAATGGAAGGAATGACTAAAGGAGAAAAAAGGCACGAATCAGAAAGGTAAAGGAGAAAAGGACAACCTCTAAAAATATAGGTAGTTATCAAAGATGGTCAGATAATGGCAGTAAAGATCAGCCTGGGACTTAAAGAGGTGAACTGGTTCCATCTGTGTTGTTAGGAAACATTGTCATTATGTGTCCACAAAGTTTCCCCTCAGCTCAAAGCCCAAGCCAAAAGGTGTCTGTGTGTCTGAATCCTGAGAGATACACAACAGTAGATAAAAGCCATGCATACCTAACTGAAAGTGCTTGAATAAAGCCAAAGTTGTGCTTAATGTTTATCATTCAAATATATATATGAAAATGGTCTTCTAACATCTCAAGGAGAGGCACCAGCACAGAGAACACATTTTGTTTTATCTGACTAATTCAATAAAGTTCAATAAAGACATGTATTTATGTGTATATTCAGGATGGAAACACAACAACAGGCTTCAACATAACACAATAACTCCACAAAGGATATGTTCTTGTTATTTTGTCCATCTGTGTGTATTTATGTTATTATTACATTTTACAGTTTGACAATAATTTCCTAAAATATATAAATTCATCTATTAGTTTAAAATGTAAAAAATTAATGAATGATCTGTTTGTGGTTCTTTTCATTCGTGTTTGATTTTGATTTATAAAGTAATAGTTATTACATGTGCAGAGGCAACAAAAACCGAAAAAAGAAATCATTGCCAATTAAACCTGTGGTGCCTCGACTTCAATGACTCATCACAGTTGAAAGGAGTCTGACTAACTCACACTGGATAGACGCCCATTAGGGTTGTTTCCTTGAACACCCTATTTAACCATCTGCACTGGAGATCAAACCGCTCATCTACCTGGTGGAAGGGGTCCTTCCTCATGTTGCGGCTGGCCAGCGGCTCATCAAAGGGGAACGCCACAGAGTAGTTTTTAGCATACGATTCGTGGCTCCTCTCTCTGATCCAGCGCTGATTATCTGTCAGTGAGTTATGGAAACGCCTGCAACAGGAGGGAGAGGAATTCAAAAAGCTTAACGCTCATTAAAAGTCACAATCATTCAGACTTCATTTAAACTTCATAATAGTTGTGGTTCTTGCTGCTCCTTTGAAAAAATGCCAGTCGGGAGCTGAAAACCATGTTCTGCTGTGTAGAGGATGTACCTGATGTCGTAACCATACATATCCTTTTCAGGGCGGCCATGTATGATCCAGTGAGCCAGCTCTCTACCACAACCACCTCCCAGCATCATACCTGATGAAAACACAGCATCTCATGATCACATTCCATTCCTTAGAGAAAACACATTATCCTAAATCAATTTGAATAATTGCTAAATCCCATAAGTCGCTTATATAATATATAATAAATAAAGTATTTTTTAAAGTCACTTATTAAGCAAAAATGCTCAATCAGCTGGTTCTATCCATTCTTCTTGAATGAGAGGATTTGCTTTTTATTTATCTTTATATATTGTTATAAATTGAATATCTTTGTGTTTTTCTATGATGTCTGTCTTCGATGAAATGTCACAACATTGCAAATTCCCAGAGTGACAGCACTATTTTAGACTGATGGTCAAAATGAACAAAGACACCACCTTGGACTGTGATGAGCATGTTTCACTATTTTCTGGCATTTTATAAATGTACTTATTCAGTAATTAGTCATAAATACCCCCCCAAAAAAAACTGATTCAAATAATTGTTGCTCAATAAATGCAGTTTTTTTTATCCATTTGTCACAGGTTACTGGGTCCACTGCACAAGCAGTAGTTGCGAAATGAGAGTGGATAATCTGAACAAAAACATCTCCCCTTCTCTCTCACTGATTGCCTGTTCGGAGGACTGAGAGTTAATTTGGAGAAGGGAAGAGAAGTTTGTGTCCACTGCTACAGCCTCTATATGTCATATGACATATAGGATTGTTTTGACCTTTGTTCCATCATTTGACCCTTGTTCACAGCTGCCCCTGAGCAATCTGACCTCATCGGCTGCAGCATTCTGTTTATTTCAACTCGACCACCAAACAAGCACTGGCAATTCAATATTTTATCTGTCCCGCAACAGCTGGGTTAATGAGCTTCTCCCTTTTAGCAACCCCGTTTTTATGTTGTATTGCTGGCAATTTGCATATATTGAGTGTGTGTGTGTGTGTGTGTGTGTGTGTGTGTGTATATACACGCTACTGTGTGTGTTGCGAGCACATCACTATGCAGCAGCACGACCAGTGCATCCTTCCATGCCTCCTTCATCCCTCCATCTCCATCTCTCACAGCGTCCCCTCTTCCTCCATCTCTCATCACTCCACTCATCTGCGGGCACTGTCACTCCGGGGCCAAAGCCTGGGTGGACGTCTGAACAGCCAGATGGATGGATGGATGGATGGATTGGAGCAGGGGTTAGAGAGACTGAGGGAGGAGGGCGGTAGGGGGATGATGGCGTTCTCCCAAGACAATGTGGAGACAACCAGCACCGGTGCGGTGGCACTGATAAATGTCACCCGAGATAACTACGCTGATGTGTGAGCGTGCATCTGCGTGTGAACCCTCATGCTCGTGCTTCCACTCATCTTATCATCACCTCCTCTCTGTCTTTGTATTTCCCCTTTCCTCATCCGCTATCAATATCCCACTCTATTATTGTTCGTTTCTGCCGTGTAAACATTTGCTCCTTTTCTATGTGTGTTCATTATACATCACTTCCTCTCCTCTCTTCGGCTCTAAGATTATTTTAAGATATTTGCTCCCTCCTCTTGTGACATTTACAGTGATGCCGCTAGTAATTCAAAAAGAGGGAGAACACATACATAATTGTATGTGTCCTTCTCTACAACAGTAGTTTAGTAAGCATGTTGAGTTGAATGTGAAAAGACATACATTTTGTATAATTCTAGGTTGCATTTAAAGAAATAGTTCCAACATTCTGGACAATCTAATGTCAGTGTGGCAAGTACGGAGCTAGAGTCAGGGTTGGTTTAATTTAACTTTGCATAAAGATTGGTGGCAGGGGGAAACAACTAGTCGGGTTCTGTCCAAAGTTAAAAAGTCAAACCTTACAACCTCACTATGACAAGACACAGAGAAGTTGTGCAGGGTCACTACACTTTGCTTCTGTTTGCCAAGAAGTAGTTCCAGCACAAAACTCTCTCATTTCAAAAAAAATTATGCATGAAAAAAACTCCTTTTTACATTTCTCCTTATGTACGAGATAAACAAACAAGACACATCACGTAAATAAGTCAACTTCAGGCCATATTATATTTTTTATCTTTGGACACAGCCAGGATAGCCATTTCTCCCTGCCTCCAGTCTTCACCCTTAACTACCTAGAACACTTTGAGTCCATTTTTACACTTAAAAGGAATTGTTTGACATTTTGGGAACTACGTTTCTTCGCTTTCTAGCCAAATCAGATGAGAAGATTTATACTTCTCTTGTGTCTGCTAATATGAAGCTACAGCCAGAAGATGCTATGGTTAGCTTAGCTTAGCATGAAGACTGGAAATTGATAGAAACAGCCAGCCTATTTCTGCTCCAAAGTAATGTAATTCACCTACCAGCACCTCTCAAGCTTACTATTTCACACTAGCCTTTTCCTTGTGTTTCCAGTTTTTATGCTAAGCTAACCACCTGTAAGCTAGCTGTTTGGCTTTGTGGCCACTGAACCCATTGGTTTTTTCAGCCTTCAATGTGCACTGCCTTAAATACAGGCAACGTTCTATCAGTTATAATGTGATGAAAAGCCTCATTAATGTGATTATGAGCAACATGGTGAGGCAGCTGGGTAAAAAGTGCAGCAGTTAAAAGCAATTACATAATCACAATAAATAAATGCACTCAGATCAGCATGGTGGTTTGACACTAATTTAAGAATAAGGAATTAAGGTTTCTAGGCAACACAACTTGTACAAGTAAGCATAGTTACTGATTGCTTGGAAAGCAAAATTAACGAGACTTGAAAAGTAACTGAGCACCCAATCATGGATTTCTCTAATGTGAATCTGTCAACTTTGACCCTGTGGTTTCTGATTTACCCCCCTTCTCTTGCCACTGCCTAGAGTGAAATAAGCTGTGTGAGTTCATGTGTGTGCATAGTGTTTCTGTGTGATGGAGTGAAGAGGACAAAAGACTTTTCCATTGCCAGAAGGACAGAGAGGCCAGGGGAAGAACGAGTGACAGAAACAATGAGAGAGGGAAAAAAGGATGACATGTGGGAAAGCGGACATTACCAAGCTTCTACTTTGATAAAAACCAGGATGTTTTGTTCCTGTGTGCATGCTCAGTGCAAGTGTGAGTATGTTTGTGTGTGTGTATGTGTCGGGCAAGTGGAAGGCATTTGGACCATCCTTGCTGTGCATGGCTGCTGGAAAATCCCTAATTATCAAGTCACTGTTAGCAGGTGTGATATATCGGTGGTGTGTGGCCCATTTCAATGAGGTTGGTCCCAGCATGAGACTTTAAAACACAGTCTAGAGGACAAGGGGACTGCAATATTCTATTTGCATAAAGGAGAAGAAAAAGAGATAAAATACAACATGGGTTGTAAAAGGGCTTAAGCATTATATTAATTAACATTATTTATCTGTCTATTACTGACTGAATGGAGTGAAAAATTACCATAAGCCCGATGTGATATCTTAAATCCAAACTTAAACATATTCAAATTACAATGATACATAACAGAGACAATCAGTAAATATTCACATTTGAGACACTGGCTTCTATATTTTGGCTTTTTTGCTTTAAAAATGATTTGAACGATGAATCAATTATCAAATGGTTAAGGATCATTTTCTGTTAATAAACTAATTGTTTAATGAATCTAACCTAATGAATCAGGTATGAGGCAATATGTATGAGATATAAAAAGGAATGAACAGCTGAGGGACAGGAGCCTATGAGCCTTTGTTAACCTCACAATGGATAACAAGATACCTCGTGACCCACGATTAGATGGATGGACAGATGATCTCATGGGTAAGTGGCCAGGAGGATTAAAAGAGCAAGAACAGCAATGACCACAAAGCAATTTGAAAGAACTTAAAACTTACAAAAAATACACTTCTGAAGCAAAAAAAAACAGACAGAAATGGAAGGTCTGTGCAATATGTGTAATAACACTGTACGCTCACTCATTAGATCTCCACCTCTGTGCACCTCCAAAGCTTTTGTCATAACAACTTTAAAGCTCGACCCTGTGGTCTTTTGCTCTTTTGCAGAAATAAGGCTTTCTCTCAACTGTCTGTTAATGCTGACGGCGATTACTTTACCCTTTACACCCCCTCTCTCTGTGTTTTTCATATTGCTGAGATACTCGCATTCCTCCCCCGTCTAATGTCAGAGGTGAGCGAATGGAGTAAGTAAGTCAGTAATGGAGTGACTTGGGTTGTTGTTTGTATATTTACGTGTGTATGCGTGTTCTCCATGGACTGGAAAATGAAAAGCACTCTATTATTAATTTGTGCCTTGAGAGTGTCCACAGAGATTAATGACGGCTGGGTCAAAATCTAGTGGGGAAAAAAAACACTCTTTGACCATTTCTCCTTGCTTGTTTTATTCCTGTTCATTTTGTTATACATTTTCCTAGATCCCTTGGACCTTTCTAGCTCTATCATTTTCTGGTTCTCTCAAGGGAAAGTTCTACACCCTGAACTATTCAAAAGCATACAGCTGTGAGTGATATGTATCAGCTGTTTTTGCGTAAAGATTATGACAATCTGACTGGAGATGTCTTTACACTCTGGCATCCTTGTGCACTCCTCATTCCTCTCCCTTTCTTTAAAAGTCTTCCCCCCCCGTTGTTTCTTCAATCTTTCCGTCCCTGAAGCACTTACCAGCACTGTTGAAGCCACAGCCCAGGAAAAAACCTCTGACCTCTGGGGCTTCTCCCATCAGCGGCTTATGGTCTGCTGTGAATGATTCTTGAAACAGACAGCGAGAGAAACTGTAGATGAAAGTGGCAACAAATATAATATACAAATATACAGAGGTGACATGTTTACACCAATAACACTTTTACTTTGTGTAAAAGATCCAGTGACGTTATAAATGTTTCGTCCATGTCTTTCAAGTCTTTATTTTTCTGTGCTATGAGTCATTGATAGCTATTTAGCGATAGCTATTTTCTACTGTCATTTTGGGTCTGTTTTCAGATCTCTGGTAAATTAAATATTGTATTTCGGTTTTCCTAGTTAAATAACTAAATAATAATAATAAATTAAATTAATCCCAAAAAAGTGTTAATTGTCTTAAACTGGAGTTTGATGGAGGGTTGAAATCAGAGTCGTCCCTGAGCAGTCTGTGGACAAACTGGTCTGGGACGTGTTAGCTTGGCGCAGAGGTATGGCTAGGCAGTTAGCCTTTATCAAAAGAAAAGAAATGGACCTTTCGGTAACTCAAAGGTTGTTTGCTGTGTGTTCTCAGCTGGCTTGCTAATGTTGGTCACCAGAGGCTAAGCTAGCTGTTAGTGATCAATAAATATCCCCAAACTTATTTAAAAGGATAAATAAGGAGTAATTTATAAATGAGTTTTTCTTTTGAGAACATTTTTATGTATTGTATTTACCACCTGTAACATCAATTAGGTCCTGTGTAGCAAAATTGTTTTTAAATGAATGCTTGCAGCTTTAATTGACCAAGCATTGAAACCTGGACAAAGTTACAGGGGAAGAGAGAGAAAGCACATAAATATATTATAGTTCCATCTAATTGAGCTGAACTGAAAGAGAAGTAGATACAAGGTCAAGTACTTCACTCACTTGGGCTAAAAATACACACATAAAATCAGTCTCCCTGACATACATACACGCACACGTGTATATTATGACATGCATGAAGATGTTCATCAGCCACATTCAATTAGCTGCTGATTATGCAAAAAGAAAAACATGTTAAACCTTTAACTTGATCTGATATTTAAAAAATCTGATACCAAACTTTTGAAGAACTAACTGTATGTAGGATTTTTTCTATGCTCTTGAGGACATCATAACACTAGGCTCATGGTTGAAATTTCTGCTCTATTCGTCCTGCTCTGTCCCCAAGAAAATGGTTGAGGACTCAGTAAGCTCACTATGGAAATTCAACACTCAATATGGTGTATTTATCTTGTCAACACAACAATGAAATAAAAGCTAGCCTTGAAGCGAGGGTCACAGGCGAGGAGATGCTCTGCAACAACAACAGGACTCTGATAAAATCCTAATTTTTATCTCCTCCATTTAAACTGAGCTTCCTCTCCCTCTGAGCTCCGTCTTTCTTGACTTCTGATGTTCATTTATTTTTTCTTTCCATCACGGTTTGTTTTCCATTTCTTAAATTTAGTTTGTCTCTGCCATTCGCTACATGTCATCTCTACTCATGTACTTTATATCTCTGTTAATGTCTCCAACTCTACTTTTCGCTCTTTCTCAAATTTTCTTCATCTGGTCAATCTTCCATATGTGTGTGTATTTGTGTAAATGTATGTCCCTTGTTTCACTTCACAAAATCATTCTAGCTGCATCACACTATGATGACGAAAAATCCAATTTGATACTGTAACTTTTCAGGCTGCACATCTACAGACTGGCTCACTCAACCACTTCAGCAACGTGATACTGCCCGGACAGGAAGTCAAGCATGAGATAATCAAACTCTCCTCTACAAACATGACACATAGCCCACTAGTTTAGGTATTCATGAGTGAATGCAGTATGGGAGCGGTGCATAAGATATTTCACAGACGGATACATTTCACTTTGAAATTAGAATGTGTCCAATTTAAGAAGTGTCATGAAAGTTGCTTGTTCCCTGCTGTAATGCATAATGTTACAAGAAATGTGCATGAAGGTCATACAGGATTTTCACAAAAATAAAATGATGCTGATGTGGAATTGTCGTTTGTAATTTTGTGTGCGAGTGCGAGTACCTGGTCCACAGACTGTGGACTTAATGCCAGTCTGCTCCAGACTAGGAACTCTGTTGATTGCACCCTCGATATGTTGCATAAATACATCCCAGTCCAGGTCAAACAGGCTGAAGGCAAACTTATCAGACACCTGGGAAATAAAACATATAAATACATGACTTTCTTAATTCCAAAAATGTATAAGAGGACTTGGTGTTCTAATGCTGGCAAAACACAAGTGTCGTAAAAACGGCTGCGCATGTTGAGATGTTTTCACGAATATGGTTTTACACATATTTACATACACCGATTTTTTGGATTTGTTTTAACACAAATTTTATGTTATGAGTAAATTATGTATCCTGGTCCAAGAACACATTGATCTTCGTAAACAGGTGCTCTTACAAGGAGAACATCTGCCATTGAGAAAAAAATTGAGAAACATTTAGGGAAAATGCTAATTAAAGATTATGCACCAAAGACCCTCCAAGTAAACAAAAATAAATAAATGTCAAAGTGCTTGTGTATAAAATTGTGGATTCTTGTATTTCTAAATTTGGGGGCAGTACAATACAATACTGACATATAATCACCCTTTAAGCTGATGTGATGAACAAACTGTTCTTATTTACACATCCAGCAGTAACAGAGGACCACTATCATTCATTTGGAGTCCTATTTCTGGCCACCTGAAAGTGAAGTCAAATATCCACTCTATTCAAGCTCTGTTTTAATCCTAACCTGAGGGGAAAGTCTCTGTACACCCACCTCTACTTGTGACTCCTTTTACACTGTCACATTGTTTTCACATTGTCATTTGATACATTGTTCTAAAACATTTTGATTATAGCCACTTTAAAAAAAAAAGTTTTGGTCCCATTTCCCACACTGCTGTTTGTTGGATGTTTGATGTTGGTGCACCATCTCAAAGCCACAGTCTTCAAGACTGACGTGCTCTTTTACCTTTTCCTTCCTCATCACTGTTGACAAGAACACTGTGACTGCCAGCTGTGCGAGTAAGAGACACACTGCAGTCACAACCCAATCCTGCAGCATCTGTTGAATCGACTCTTTCTCACCAGGGAATCAACATCTGTCAAATCAGACCCTTCCCTCTCAGTTCCTTGTCCAAGCTTTAATTTGCTCCCATCTGGACTTCTGTAACTCCCTCCTTGTCAGCTGGGCCAAAATGAAGTCTTTAGCTCCTACACCTCATGCTGAGCAGTGCAGACCGCCTTCAAATTCTCCCCTCCTACACTAATCTGAATGACTCAGGGAGCTCAAATTGAGTCCAGCCCAGCAGCTTATGCTCTTTGCAGCAATTTGATCAGTCATGTATTTCTCCATATATCCTGGCACTGATCTGCCCATCCCTCCACTCAAACTTGAATCTTCTCTATCCTGGCTCCTCGATGGTGAAATGCAATTCCCACTTCCCGGAAAAGCAGTCATTTTCTTGCTTTCAGAGGTTGAATGATTTCCTGGGTCACTGCAGACATATTGTGCTGGAAAACAGCATCGACTTACAGCCTAAAGTGTCAAATATGTTAAATGTAAGTGATTCTTTAAGTTAGAAGCCTGCCGTTAGACAGAAGTGCTGAGGGAGAAAAGAGCTTCTGAGGCTTTACAATTAGCATTAGTGGTGACACTTTCAGTTCTGATTGAGACTTGAACGTCACAGGGATGTGCAAGCCGACGATGACTGCTTTCATGTGAACAAAGAGTTTCTGCATTATTACCCAACACTGACACTCAACTGGAGTATCTGAGGAGCAATGTTCTTTGTCCTAGACACCACACTTCTCTCAATCCCTCCCAAGCCATCGATCCTGCTCATCTTCACTCAGTAGGCTCCTCTATTCTCTCCGTCTCCGCGCTAATTCTCCTTTCTGTATCTCCTCTTTCTTCGTCCATCCGCCTCAAGACATCAAAGCAACGCTCAGCTGCAGAACAAGAACAAAAGAAGCTGCTTCTGCACAAGAAAATGTAAAACCACTGAGGAGTCTGGAGACAGGCAAGCAGCCAGACAGAGAGTCATGCAGGCAAGAATATATTATCAGTGTCTGCAAAAATAAAAAGTCTTAAACATGAACAAGTTGAATAGATAGTAATCTTTACTTGTGAATAGTAATGCTGGGTCCAAGATTACAATGCATTGGAGGAGCACAGATTTATAGGAATAAATGAATAAATCAAACAGGAATGCATGAGGAGTGAAAAGTAAGTGTGGAACACCAGGACAGGAAAAAGAGTTGAGATGCCAGCAGCACACCTTCCAGCCCAGTTAACAAAGTACTCTAAAACCCTGTCCTTGAGAGAAGGTACACATCCATAAAGATTAAGACCACGTGTCGATTCAAAGGCTTTTATAAAGATAAATCTCCATAGTCAACCATCCTTTTAAAGAGTCAGTCTGTGCATAGAAAAACTGCCTGAACAATTACTCTTTATAATTACCAAAACATTGTTTGAATACATTTTCATCACAGCCTCTTGTAATTTCAGTCTTTTACAGAATTCCTTTGGTTTTAATATTCCAACTAAAAGCAATTTCACGAGAAGTGGTGATCAACATATAAGGTTTGAAGGTGGTGATAAAAGAACCGCTATGGGATCATTTAAATCAATGGGTTTGTCTCCCTTGGGAGCATGTATTATGATCATCAATCTGTCTGTTAAATGAAATGTCTAGTTTGCAGGCAATAAGACACACAATACGTTTTTGATAACTTGCCTTGCTGAGTACGTTTTTCTATAAGAAAAAAGGTTTTATATTTTTATACTTTTTGTATGGATAGAACCAACGAGATATAAGCTTTAGAGGTGCTGAACTTTAGCGAGAGCCAGGCGAGCTGCTTCCCCCTACTTTCAGGCTTTATGCTAAGCTAGCCTAGCTGCCTCCTGGCTAAAGACATGCGAGTGGTTCTCATCGAACTCTTTGCAAGAAAGCAAATATGTAGAACTTTTATTTATGGTACATTTTGCTGATAATATTTCTCTACTTTTACTTGAGCACATTTTTGAATTAAGGACTTTTACTTGCAATAGAGTAGTTATATTTCATAACATTGAGTAAGGGAACTGAATTTATCCTTTCACCACACACACACACACACACACACACACACACACACACACACTTTTAGGAATGCTGTTATGAATACTATTTGACCTTCAAGCTAATAAAGTAGAAAGTAATGAAGACGAGGGAAAGAAAAACAGACTGAATAAGATACAGGGCCAAACTGAGGGAGAGAAAGATGCATACAAACAGGATTGAACTTTACTAAACTTCCTAATTGAAGTATTGATTTTATGTCAAACACGACAGACGCTGCATTGCGACATGGCTCTCACTCAGGCACACAGGTAGTCAATTCTTAAGTTTCAAAGCTATCGACAGAGAATAAGACGATAAGATAATTCAGTAAATATTCAAGCTTACCTCGTCCCAGAAGATGGGGTTGTGTTCATAACCACCCACAGACAGGGCATCCCCTTGGAGGCGCAGGTACACTGATGCATCATGGTCCCTGACATTTGGCATGTTCTAATGAAAAAATAAAGTGGAACCATTCAAAATGTGAATTAGGCTGAACACATAGTGTTATAGTAACAAAATCATGGCTAGATTCATCTTCATAAACAAGAGGATGAATTGTTGTCAGTTTCACTTTTCCATTTTTTTATTCATTGCTGTATGTATTCAACAGAAGTTACTATACCCTCAATATTTATCTTTACAAAGTAATTACTTTGATTGGCAGCTAGAGCTGCAAAATATGCATTCATAATGACAAGACAAAGAAAGGCGAGTTGATGACAACATATTTGAAGCTGTACCAGCAAATGCACGTTGTTGTTCATTTAACCAGATAATGGAGTGAAATCATCATAAAATAAAATAAAAGATTGGTTGATTTTATGTCAATCAACAAATTGATTGACTACTAATTTCAACACAAATCTCGTTTCGCAAGAAAAACTAAACTAAGACTGTTAGAAAAATGGGAAACACACGAAATTTAAACAAAAAGGAAACCCCTTTTCCCCCTTTACTCCACCCAAATTCTCACATTCAGGGCTTTTGGTATGGACAGAGGAGGGTATACAATATAAGACATAACAACCGTAAAAATCTTTACAGCACCAGTGGCACATATCATGACATACCTTAATAAACCATAGCATTTCTTTATGTATGGTATGGCAGAAGCTGACATACCATGAAATCGTCTTTCAAAACACAGCAGAGAGAAGCATACACCCCCTTGAGTCACGGTAAACATACTTGTCGAAGTGTCTAATGAATAGTTACACTTATAGAAGTATGTTGTGTCATTTGTATTCATTCTGTCCCGAGTGTTTTTCATTCAAAAGTCAATTGGCTCTATGTGTACAAAAGCAAAATATCAGTGAACAAGCTGACATTTGGAAAATGGCGCACCACATATAATAAAAGCCAAACTGCTGCTTTCCTCTCTCTTCAGTGCTGAGTACAGTGAGGCAGCTTACTCCATGTGATCAATACTGAGCACTGGACTTCAACACACTCTGTCCTTGTACTCACACAGAAAAAAAAGAAAAGAAAAAAAACATACACCAGTTACCGTCAGCAACCTTGGTACTTTTCAAATTTAAATCCATTACAGTCTCAAAGGACAAAAACACTATTCGTTATACTATCTTTTCGCACACACGGACATGTGGTCAGCATGAGATGTTTGACCTGACAAGTTGCACACGCGAGTGGGAACAGATTTCCTGATGGCATCCGAGTGTGTTAGTGTGTCATTTTGTGTGTGGGCTGATGTCTGTGTACATGATGCACCAGTAATGCTGCTTAAGCTGCTCTTAAACTACATTAGACAGGGAAGCTGTGACAGCCCGCCTAAAACCACCGGGCTCTAGAGGATGAGCACAGTTATGCATGTGTACACTCACTAAATCTAACACACACACACAGGATCCACAACCAGAGTTACAATGGATCATGCACACAAGCCATGTCAGACATGTGTTATATCTGCCCCCCAAATACACACACGTCATCAGCTACAAAAGAAACAAAAAATCTCAGATTCTCTTACACAAACAAGCACACACATCTTATGCTTGGTCTGAACCAGGACAGGTGGGAATCTACAATGTCACAGTGCCCCCTGCTGGTCATACAGACTTAATACAGACAAATGAAGGGGGATGTAAATGAAGCTGTTCAGATATGACAGGTGGAGGTCCTATTGTACCTGTATGCCTTCAATTCTCTCTGTCACCACGTAGGCATGATGCATCGCGATAAGAGGCACGTTGACTCCTGCCATTTCCCCCAGCTTGGTGGCCCACACACCTGCAACACACAGACAAAATGTCATAAAATACCACTACTTTTAATCCTGGATGAATGGAATTTGGGCAAAAACGCCAATATAATTGTACCAAATTGCTTCTTTTGCATTAAGTATCAAAGCTTTCACTTTTACGTGGCATACTGGCATCAGCAGGGAGACTCTCCCAAAGAATGCCCCACAACATGCCACAAAATGTGCACAGAACTATTTCAAATAAAACCAAAGTGCTTTTAACCAGTGATTTTGTAAGCCGATCTTGTCTGAATCTCACCTGCGCAGTTCACCACACAAGGCGTCTCAATGGTCCCATGAGGGGTTTCCACTGCCTTCACCTTCTTTGTACCGAGGTCATCTGTCCGCACTTGGATTCCAGTCACAGGGCAGTTCTCGATCACCTGATTTAAAGAGGACAGTGTGGAGTTCTTAACTTGCAACATGCAGATAATGTATATGCTCTGTTCCACCTTTGCAAGTAATGTACAGATGACTTTTACTATCCGCTCACTGACATTGTGAAAAAGTTTTTTATATACAAGTCTGTGGCCTGATGTTCTCCAACGCTGCTGTAACGGCAATATGGCTTCAGTCTACAGTCTCTCCTTTGACACAATTTTAATCCTATTCATATATTCATAATTCCTCATAGATTACCATATAGTAAACTAATGTGAAATGCTTAAAAGTGTGATAAACACAAAGTAGTTCTCTGAGAGCAAGTAGCACACTAAAGTAAATGTTAGCTGAGGTTCTCCACATGTAATAGCAATCAAAGCAAAACATACAGTACAATACATACAGTCTGCCACACAATGATCACATGGTTTCAGTGGTTTCATGTTGGACTAGGAACTAGGTATTGTTTATAATAATTTTGTTTGTATTTTGGGATCTGTTAGCCTGATTTTCTGCTGTCCCGATTACTGTGGTGATCTACCCAAAAAGCAGCTACCTTCATCATGCTGAAAAATCAGGACTAAAGCCTTAAGTTAAAGCAAAACCAATATTTTTTTTGTCTCTCATTTTTTACCCTACATCATAAATATTCAGATTACTTCAAAAAGAATGGTGTTAGTATGGTGCTAAATTCACTCACTGCCAGTTATCAATATTTAGCTGTACACAAGGTTATGATATGGCTATCTACACTGGTTTCTCTTGTTCAGGTATGGGCGCTATGTTTACACTGTACTGCGTTGTGTCACAGAAAAAAAATCATTAGATGGCAGTTCTCTAAACTCACAAGCTAGTTAAAGTGTCAGGTAGAATACCGAAGCTTTGTGTAAAGTAGAATAATTCAACACATTAAACCTTATTTACTTATTATTTCTAGCATTTCTTTAAACCTATTCACAGTGTTTTAATGGATGGGATTTTTATCTATATCTGGACAGTTAACATGATGTAAAGTACACAGAAAAGTATGCAGAACTAAATCGTCACATTTTTACTGAAACTGTGTTTTATTTGGTTGACTAGACTGCAATTACAAATATGTACATCCACTGTAATATATGATGCATATCCATGAATAGAACAAAACATTGTGTATACTGCTGGTCCAACAAGAAAAGCACCAGTCAGCAGCCCCATGCATATTACCGTGGCTCCCCTGGCAGAGGCAGCTCTGGTCAGGGTGGTGCAGGTGCCTGCTGGATCCATGGTGCCATCTTTTGGTACATACAGGGTTCCGTATAGATCATCAACGTTCATCAGAGGATATAGGTCCTTGGTCTCCGCAGGTGACAGGACATGGGATTCGATACCATAAACTTTACCCAGCTAGAAACATGGTGAGATGGCATGTTTTATTGGTTCAACACATTGTGTTGTAGCAACAAAATAATGGCTAGATTCATTTTCATAAACAAGTCGATCAACACTTGCACAACACTTCCTGCATGTGCTTCAGCAACTGCAGGAGTTGGGTGACATTTACTAGCAGAAAAATTATTAGTTAGGTTTTAACTGAGGATTGTTGATCTAAACATGTCCACTGTTTTTTCAGGACTGTCGGCTTTACACAGTGCAATAGTCAGGCAAAGTTTCAAGTGAACTCCGAACCTCAGACACACATAATCGAGGTAAACAAAGCCTTTCTTTGGTCATGTGTTGAGCAATTACTAACCCAAAATATTAACTCTTGCATTTTAAAGCTCTGAGGAGTAGTGGCAGTAGTTATAAATATATGTCACTCCATTAACATACAATTCTATTAAAAACTGGCTCAGAGACCCAACAGCTTTTTCTTGTAAGACAAATTTGTTTGAACTTTACAAAAAGTTATTTGCTTAGCTAAATTATTTGGACTTCTAGAACTAAATGACTTTGAATATAAGGATACACCTATTTTCACCTACTATCCAGTGGAATCAATTACACATGTTGCTATAGAAAACAGTTAACCACATACTTAAATAACCTCACGTCAATGCAAGAGCAGTCGCTGTGGAATGTCTGTGCACCTGCTGTATGGTGAAAAGCAATTAGCAGGCAGCTATACAGTAATACTTAGGTGTCTGTATGTAGCCAGTTTAATATCTCCCTCTGCACCAAGCATTAAGGGGTTGCTTATTTGTTTGATGATTCCTCATCAAATAAACTTCTGGATTCTTACCGACATGAGGCGCTTGTACTCATCCAGCCTCTGCTTGTTGGAAGCAATGAAGAGTCCTCCATTTTGGATCCAGCCTGTGTGAAGACCTGTCTCCTCCTCCAAGTCTTTGCTGATCACATTCCTGGTGTGGGCCAAGAGCTCTACCTCAACATCACTGGGACGAAGCTGCCACAGCAGGCCTAGTGAACACGAACACACACACACAAAGTTCAAACAAAGTTCACACAAAAATTCTTATACAGGAATGCACACTGAACAGTGTGTGGGAACAGAGTTTGTTACCTGCAGTGTGCCAGGTGGTGCCAGCAGTCAGTCTGTCTCTCTCCAGCAGAACTACGTTGGTCATCCCCATTTTAGCCAGGTGGTAGATGGTCTGACAGCCCAGACTGCCTCCTCCGATCACCACCACATCCGCTGACCTGAGGCAGGTGGCAGATAACTACAGGTGAGCTGAGAACATGACTTTCAAAGTGGGATAAGGACACTAAAAACCGAAGGTATAAGCTTAGCTTAGCATAAAGACAGGAAACAGGGAGACATGGCTAGCTTGGGTCTGACCCAAGGTAACAAAATCAACCTACAAGCACCTGTAAAGGTTATTAATTAACAGTTTAATTGTCTGTTTAATTCATCCATCCACTTTCTGATTTTATGGGTGATTACGTCAAGATAGACGTTTTCCCCCTCTTTCAGTCTCAACACTAAGCTAAGCTAACTGTACCTAAATATTTAACATATAGATATAAGAGTGGTATCAATTTTCTCATCACATTTGCATCACAAAAGAGCCTTTGTTCCCCTCGAAAATAAAAAGTAGTAGATTGATATCTATGGAAGGCCAATTGGACCAAAACGTCTAGTTCGATTGACGTCAAAATTGACATCTTAAGAAGTTTGGAACTTAAGGCTTCCATACTATTGGTTGGCATCAACATACTTATATGTATGTACTTATATCTACGTTCAGCCTTCCATACAAACATACCCACATGACCACAACATAGGTATAAGTGCAGCCCCTACATCAAAAAGAGGTGGGTATGTCAATTTTAAACTTCTTAAGACAAACGTCCAACTAGACATTGTGGTCCAATCAGCCTTCCATAGGTATCATTACTTAAATTCACAGTTGCCATTATTTCAAAATGATGTTTTTTTTATAAAACTTTCAAATTGCTTTCGTACCGAGTGATCCACAAAGCATTTACTGTACAATCTGTTCAGGCCAGCTTACTTACCCAGCTATAAGCATACTCTCATTTTAAATCATCTTATCACAATGTAAGAAATCAAACAGAAGCCGGTCTTGAAAACAACTGGAAGTCACTTTTACAGAACATAACACCATCCATCCACTAAGCTAACCTGGGTAAAGGTTTAGTGGGTCCAGAGGAGGCTCCATCCTCCTGTTTGAGGATCTTCTCGTAGGGGACACTTTTTTCCTTGGTGGGCTCTGAGCTGTAGGACAGAGCAGTTGTCCGGCACAAGGGAGAGAGAGGAGGCCGCACTGCCAGCACCAGACGCCGGACTGCGCTCCCTAGGAAGGCCATGGCCACTGTCGACAGTCAGAAGACACAAAGGGGACAGAGTTACAATACAGTAGCTAGCATGAGTAGATTGTTTGTGTAGAATATTACATTTTCAGAAGAAAGTCATGTACAATGCAACTAGTTTGAAAGTTATTTACAAAAACGTGTTTCTAATGGCAGATGACATGACACACAGAGTCGTCTGTATCTGCTTGTTCTCGTTGCAGAAGATGTCAGATTAATATGGTGTGTATAGTTATATTTATAGTAAATAAATATTTTAAAGTGCGTGTACCATTTCACTTAATAGAATTTGGATTGTTTCACATACAATATGGTAGAAAAGTTAAAGATTTTTTTTAATTACAGTATCACATTATCACAATGAAAGATTAAGCTGTGACTTTAACATCATCAATAAATGCTGGGTTTAATGATTTCTCAGCCACAAGCATGGCTGATGTTAGCAGATGGTTCAGGCCACGATCAGGTGGAGAACAGGGACCATCCAATCCAGATCTGGCGATCTGTGTGTGTGTGTGTGTGTGAGAGAGAGAGAATGGGTATTCATCTACAAGCGAGTCCCCATTCACCATTTATGCAACTTCCATAGTTTGACAGCGAGAAGAGGGATTGGGGGGGGGGGGGACTGGCTGCTAAGGTGCAACAGAGGTGTTGCAGTTAGCAGACACCGCTTGGCCCTGCGCTTATTGCACTGTTAAAAGTTGTAATGTTTCGCTTCATTGTACCGGAGAATTTACAACACCAAGCACATTAACGCGCACAACACAACATGCTCTTGTGCGTAAACGCCACGTCACAAAATAAAATACATTTAAAAACAGATAGAGCAGTGGCAAGCGGTGACACTGCATGTGATCCCTTAGATCCCTTAGACTAACAAGTCTACAAAACAACGTCACCACACGTGCATGTTCAAGCATACAGTAACTTTGTTGCATGAGAACAGTTTGTTTTTCACACGCACACTTACACTCGGTTCCGCCTGTTACAGACTTGTCCCCGAAATACACGCTCGATGCAAGATCTAAAACATGTGGACGGGAAAAAAACCGTTTGGTGTCGCGAAAATGGCCGAATGGTGGTGTATACAAGTGAGAGACAGCGCTTTAAAGTGTGGCCCGGAAGCTGCAGTTCAGGAGCTGTCAGACGCGTCCGGGACTGCAGCTGTAGTTCCCTCCCCTTCGCACGCGTTACGACTTCACCGTGCTGTACACTTGGAGGTACCGACCCAGAAATTAGCCCAGTCACATAAGTCACATTAGTCACCGCAAATTAATTCCTGATGTTGTGCAGAAACAACACAGAATTTCAAATCCCTACACAACTCAAACACACACACACTCTGCTAATGACTCAAACTGTACAGCGATGAATAGGAACCCAATGATGGAAAATACATTGAAATGTCAAAATCCGTATAGAATGCATTTAGAAGTGGACAGCAAAATATCAAATACACGATCTATGGAGCTAAAACTGGCAGTAACATGGTTTTGGGGTTAACAAGCCCTGAAATGTCCAGATGTCATGTTTATGTAGAGTTGTCCTGGTTAACCTATGCATAATCTGATTGAGGAAAAAAATTGTCAAAGGAGAAAGAAGCAGTCAATTGGTTTGTTCTATTTAGATTAAATAATATAAACTGTGTGGTGTGTGTGTGTGTGTGTGTGTGTTGGGTGGATCGGGGTAGCAGCTGTTGTTGAGAGTCCTCAAGGTCCACAGACCAAACCAAGCAGAAGAAGAACATCAGTTCTGCACAGGACATCATGTATGAAAAGTTTCCATGTGTATGTGGAGCATAAGATACATATTGTAGTGGAAATAAAATGTGAGAAGAGAGCAGAAGACATTTTAAAACCTGAAACAACGCTGCTTAAGTAACTTTTTGAAAAGGTATACTTTGCAACCCTGAGCCACATGCAGTTTCTCCTTCTGCCAAGTTGATCTGTGAATCCCCACCTCCAAGCCAGCAGCCAATAAGGCCTTGAGTTTAGGTTCCCTCCTTCGAGAGTAGGTTTTCTCCAGTTCATACAGCCTTCAGCAGGAGTTGAGCTGAATCTAGGAGCTGCAGTCAATCCCTCTATTTTATCTTCTCTCTCTCTATCTGTGTGTGTGTGTGTGTGTGTGTTCTGTTGTACATCTGAGACTGAGAAAATGCTCCACACCAACATTTGAACTTTGTTGTCTTCGTCAAACGCTTTAAAAAAAAAAATGAAGTGGAGCACGGCATGTACCTTTAAATGCGCTCACATGTGCAAGTGTGTGTGCAATGACCGTGCAAACAGCAAGCCTATGTGCACATAGGTTGTATCTTGTGCCTTTTTTCTTATTCGTTCTGATCTGTGACATCGAGCCCCGGGAAGAAATCAGGTGACCTACACTGGAGACAGTTTACTGGGCAGACAGCTGTGGCATGCTTAGGGGTAAATGAATGCACAGCCTTGGGTCTGTGCCATGTGTGGATGTGTGGCTGGGAAAAAGAAACTAACCAAACTCTTTCAAATTACTTGAAAGTTTATTTCAAGTTCTGTCCTGACATAAGTATTTCTGGTGCATATGAAGGCTGTTCCTATATTATCATCTGTGAATAGAAGTCTCAAATAAATACTCCTATTGCATTTGACCTGTGAAACCAACCTGACTTCACATAAACAAAAGAGTTAAAGACCTAAAATATTTTAGAAAATAAATCGACTGAGACTGATGTTTGATGTTATGTAAAAGTTAAAAAACGGATTATACAGATTGGCAGTATTATTAAAGTTTATAAATGAAATAAATATGCAAAGGTATCTTGTTTTGTTTCAATTTGGATCAATTGTTAGAGTCAAGAAAAAAATGTGTATTGGTATCTGCAACTTTCCAAAGACTTTCATAAAATCTAGAGAATAGTGCCATGTCTTGTCCACCTGGTTATTGCATTAAAAATAAATGATTCCCTCTTGTGGCAGATGTTTTTCAGTACATCTGGTAGTACTTTCTCCCCTCTCCAAATGACCATATACTTAAATACTTCTCTGTCCACTGACTGTTCATTAACTAACAACGTATGCACACCACCGTCAGACAATGACAAAAGTGTAAAATCTATTCTTTATTAAAGTTTGAAAGTTTGCTATAAAAGATGTCCTAACATCCTGTTTTATAACATCTGAATGCAAATGTATTGCTCACAAACATTTAAGAAACAGAGAGGCTTTTGGCAGAAAAGCCGTTGCACTTTGATTGCTTGCTTTACATCATGTTGTGGGACTCATCCATCATCCACATCAAGAAAGACTCGACAAATAAATTAAGACGTGAAGGAAAAGCAACACTCATAATAACAGATGAATAGAAAATGAATACATGCACTCAGACCACCATAACTGCTTATGAAGACAGAGGAATGTAATATTACTAAAGTTTAGTGTAATTTGATCAAAATAATTTTAATCCATGAGGGGGATCAGAATTACAACATCAGTTACAAAGCGTCAGCACATTCCTAGATTTAAGAATCCCAGTGATGCTACAAAAAGGGTATTAAAGGCTGTATTTTGATATGGCTTTTACTGACTTCTGCTACACGTGTGGGGTCATTGTTTAACATGATGTAGCACAGGAACGTAGCTGGTTCTCCTCCAAAAAGTAGCAAAACTGCACGAATGATTAACACCAGGTGGACCTAAGACTTACACGGCAAACAAGCAGAGTTCACATCTCGACATGTCGCATTGATTTTATACAGATATTTGAGCACTCCAAAAAAAAAGACTTGAGCCAGAGCATGGCTAAAATCACCATATATGATAAAACATATTATATGTCCACCAACTTGTCAAGTAATAGTGCAGTATCACAGTGCTAAGCATATGTACTCTCAATTCAAACAGCCCGAAACAACTCCAACTCTAGTTACTGTTAAAAACGTTTTTTAAGGTTTTGATAACCTTCTGCTTGGAAGAGATAACTATGTGACCTTGAAATCCAAATTCTGTTGCTAAATGTAACATCACAGCCAAATGAATCATTATTGAGTAATTTAAGACAAATTAAAACATTTTAAAGAAGCTTAAATTATTCAAATGCAAACATTCAATGTGTTAGTTTCACTTACAAATTACTTCCTGAATACAATCTGGTACCACTGAAACAGACTCATACTGTTTTTAGAAATCATGAGGTACATCATCTTTTAAACTATTAATGAAGCCAAGGAAAATACGAATAAAGGTCAGTCTTGCTTTTTCTTAAACACAACTTTATCGCTAAATAATAGCATAGCAATAACAATGTCAGACTTTTGTCCAGACTTGTCAGGAGTGAACAGTGCAGCTATTGAAGCCTCAGTCGGAGCTCAACAGATTAACAAATAAAAGGTCCTTGTAAAGCAGCCTCTCCGGTTTCCTTTAAAAAGCTGTGTAATTAACATTACAAACATGCAATCATCACGAGCACACACCATCACAAGCATACAATCAAACAGCTCTAAACATCAGCCAGACAAACTGTTTAACCTCTCATAATATCTGAATAAGGTAAAAAAAAAAAATCAAGAGGATGGATTGTTCAACATAAATCTGACATCTGTACAAGTATTAAAACACCCATTGTTTTACTTTACAAATAAACAGCCAACTAACTCAATTAACAATGTTCCTTATATTGTTTCTCCCAAAAAAACATCTTGTATCATACACTTAACATGCTTTCAAAAGTCCAGTTTAAATGACTGAGCATGTCGGTGGCATGACAAAGTGAAACTAAGTCTGAGAACACTTTCTCCTCTCAGCATCTGTCTGTCTGACCTCATGGCCTTTTGACCTGCAGGTTCTCCACAGCTCCGCACTAAAGTTCATCCCTGTAGGCAGCTGACAGCATGCCGGGTGGAGGCGCAGCCCCTTTCAGGGTCTTGTGGGAACCCCTCCAATCGGTGCGTACAGAGTCATCGTCCCACAGAGTTGACGTCTCCGTGTCGCTCACCCACTGGGGATCACCGGCATAGTGACACGGCTGGACCAGAAGGGGGCGTGTACTGAAGGCTTGTAAGTTTCTGTTGGGGAAATGGGACTTGTATGCCTCACTGCAGGGGGAGAGAGAGAGAGCGAGAGAGAGGGAGAGAGAGATTTGATTAATTTGAGACTTTAATATATTTAGTATGTCACAATAAAAACATATAACTTCTAATAACATTATGGAAAACAAACTATATCTATATTTATATATTTTTCCTACAATTCAGTGTTATGTCATAAATATTAGTGATATTTTGTGATTGATTTGGAATATACTGATTTGACAATAGATGGAGACAGAGGCTCGTTTTCAAAGACAGTTGGGTTACTCTTAGCATGAAGGGCAACGGCAGCACTTCATGCTGTGTGGAGTGCGGCCGTTGTGAATTCTTAGCGGACTAGTCAAGCATATCAAATTAGAATCAAAGAGGTGTGTGTGTGTGAGAGAGAGAGAGAGAGAGAGAGAGAGAGAGAGAGAGAGAGAGAGA
>JAVQJD010046967.1:0-13303 GCA_036023655.1 Nannoperca australis | reverse complement strand
AATGCGAAATGGATTTCATTTATATACAGTCAGGTCCATAAGTATTGGGACATCGAAACAATTCTCATCTTTTTGGCTCTATACACCACCACAATGGATTTGAGATTTGAAATGAAACGAACAAGATGTGCTTAAACTGCAGACTTTCAGCTTTAATTTGAGGGTATTTACATCCAAATCAGGTGAACGGTGGAGGAATTACAACAGTTTTTATATGTGCCTCCCACTTTTTATTGTGGTGGTGTGAGCCACAGCAGCCCAAATTAATACAGTTATTGCTGCTGATCCACATGTGCCCTGTGCTGTTTAACAGCTCTTGTCATAATGAAGAGGCCAGAGGGAGTGACATCTGACATGTGTGACGTGTGTTTTCTGTTGAAGCCCTGTAACTGTCAGTTGCAAGAATGTATCTACAGCAGAAGAAACCGAAGCAGGTATGCAGCAAGGTATATTAGAAAAATCCTTTCTCTGCCATGATTGTAGGTCTGCAACAATTAGTCAATCAAAAGAAAATTAATTGGCAACTATTTCCATAATATTTGATAATGAATTCGTTACTGATTAATTCATATGTCATTTTTCAACCAAAACGGCGCCTAAAAGCAAAATAAAAATAATGAGCACAAAGCTCCATGTGGAATCAGAACATTTTGTTTTGCACTATACGTCTGGACTCTATAGGATCTTCCCTGGTGTGATTTGGAAATCAAGTCAATTTCATGGAGGTAAATGTACCTGCCCAACACCCTAATCGCTCTCTGTTTCTGGTCTGATGATGCTGCCTTCTGTTTTTTGTATTAAATTGACAGCAGCTTCGGACAGTACTGATGCGCTGTCACTGCTTTCTCTCAGTGTCATTGACAAAGTAGCTCTCTGTCTTCCATCGTGCTTGTGTGAGTGAATGAAAGGCAGCCTGTCTGCCCGACTGTCGAGCCATTATCACCCCACCTCCCCACCCATCACCTCAAGGTCACTTGATGGAGACAACTAATGTCTGACCAGAGAGCAGATAAACAACACTGAGCTTAAACCATGAGTTACATCACCATTGTATGATCCACCAATTCTCTTTTTAGATTCACAAGTTATGTATGCTTTTACGGGTTTACTAAGGGTATTTGAGAACTACATATTTAATATTCTATTTCAAAAGGGAAATGAAAGAACAGAATAGTATCTGACTAATCTGGTAGAAGAGGAGGAAAGCTGAGCTCAAACTGTAGCAACTTAAAATTGATTGCTACCAATTACTGTCTAGCTAACTGCAGAGCTTTACACAGAGTAAAGGTAACATGGGTGAACCAGGTTGAATGTCTGCTAAAGTATCAAACAAAACTTAAAGTTAATTAGATTCAAAGCAGTAAGCATGTAAAAGCTCATGTTTTTTGAGTGCCTAACCTGTGGTGGTCACAGCCAGTGGCTATGGCAACACTCAGTGCTCACCCATGCTGTAGAAATGATGACAGACATATAATGAACCCTGAGGATGAACCTTGGAAGTCACCCTAAGCATTGAAAATCACAACAAAGCCTTATGTATAATGAAACAAAAAACCAAGATGAACAACCTTTAAATGTCAGCTCAAAATGTCACTAAAATGTCTCCCTGAAGCCTGACTTGAGCATCAGACCTAGCACACTCACTTTCAGTAGTCCTCAGTCTGTAAAAACCTTTCAACGTAAAAGCAGCTAAACTCAGACAGCCACAGTGAGTAACTGTCCTGGGAGGTTCTCCATCATGCAACAGTGTGACCATCAGGAGGTCAACCCTTTTATCCAAAATGTAACTGGAACAAAGCAGAGACCTGCCAGTTAGCTGACAGTTAATCACATCGACTGCGGTGGCTGTCAGGGATTTTGTCCGGCTGCTTGCCTTCAACTGTTTATCCAAGTCTGGACATAAGCAACTCACAGTACAGTGTGCTGCAGGATGCTTCGAAGGGCCAAGACTGGACATCTGAGTAATTAAGAAGAAAACCACAGGTGTCAGCCATGGCCTAAGAACTACTTTATGCTTCAATTACCAAACCTAATTGATTTCAAACAAAAGCCCAATGTGTCACTGGCAGACGGTGACACCACATGTCTTATGGTCTCCAGTAAGCTAATAAATGGGTTTATTAAAACTCTGGCTGCCCTATCATAATGTCAGCCTGGGTCTTGCAAACAAATACAGATGTAAAAATAAATACAAAAAATGCGTGTGTGACAATGCGCTGAGGGAAATACTACTTTTCTTTAAGGAGAGAGCAACAGTCATGGTTTGTATTCGCAGAGGAGCAGCGAGATCAATAAGGCATCTAAAATCAGTGGTTGATCATCTCTGTTGCTGAGCAGCAGAAACTGCTGCTGAGTAAAGACCTTCCAAATCCTGAGGGGCTCTGCATTGTTGCCTTCTGTTTCCACAGAGACCACAAGGCATATCTCCAAATCCCTGAGGGTACGCCCTCATCCCTCATTCCCATCGCATAACCTCTCTACTGTACATACTGGCTGCACCGAGTGCAGCTGGGAAATCCTGTCGGGACTACTGTATTGTTTGTCACTTTGGAGCAACAGAGCTTTTCCTTTTCAAGAATAATAAGGTTTTCAAAAATATATCAAATCACCTCCCTATTCATTTTCATTTGTTTATTACCTCAAAAGCAAGAAATGCTATCTTTTATTTATTTTCCAATTCTCTATTACATTAAAAGATAATGGTGTTGATATTCTATTTTTCATATTGTCAACAAGTCCCACGAAGAGACCAAACAAACAATGAAGTGACCCCACTGACAAGTGGTCTGTGCAGCTAAAGCCTGTCGCTCTGATAAACCCACTGTACACTTTCTGCCCAGCAGAAAACAGTAGACAGACAGAGGTAGCAGCTAGCTGGTAACCAAACCAGAGTGAAACGAGTGTGAACGAGTATTGAATTTCTATTTCTCAGGTAGCCAAAAACACAGCTACAGCTAATGCTAACTTTTGACAGAGAATCTATGAAAGTGGTCCAATATACTGCAGGTTACTGCAGAGTGGGAGGGAGGAGCAGAATCTGAAATTACACAATAATTAGAACAAAACAAACAAACAAAGCAAGAGAATGAGAGAACTAGGAGTTGGCTGGTATTGTGACAATAGTAGGGTTGAGGGGTTGGACTGACACATCATTTTGGTTTGTTTGTTTGCACTAAATTGCAATATAAATTAGCCTATTTGTAGACAAATAGGCTAATTTATATGCTGTAAAACAGGCAAGACAGGGGAGAGTGTGGGTAATGTTGTAAAGGTCTCTGTATGACTTAAAAAGTAGGTAATCTATGGTTTTACAACATCTAACGGCAAAAGTGTTGATACCTGTTCTAAATGGCCTAATTTGGAGGCTGGATGAAAAGCCTACCATCACAGCCTCTTCCTATCACACTTCCTCCCTGATCTCCGTCCAGTTACCAGTAGCTGTCTGAAGGATTGAAAAAACTACTTCAGACATTAAAAAGGGGGTTTCAAAAGCTGTCATATGACCTGTCAAGCACTTTGTTTGAAACCTTCTGAAGCACGAGTCTTGGTGAAGAATGAGTCAAATCAAGCCCACCCCCTTTTTAACTGTCCGGAGTCCTGCGAGTTAGTGTGTCAAACATAAATCAGTGTGAAAGGTTGGATAGATGTGTGTCCAGAAGGGAATATACCCTTCCCCTTCCCCATTGAAAAGAATGGGGGTTGAATTTTGGTCTGGCTACTATTCTGTTACATTTTAGTGACAGAAATATAATCACGACCAAATAACTTCACGGCTGCCTGCTGTTGGTTCCATTGTGATAGTGATGTACACACAGCAACTCATTCATAAGGAACTGTGAGTGCACTGCTGCCTGCCAAGGACAAAGTGGGGAATAAACAGACATCTAGTTAATGTCACTAACAGGAGTCTAAGTGCTGAGCTCTGACACCATGATTGTGCTGACCATTTGCACCCTTCGTCAGCAAAGAAAAGTCATTATTTGTTCTGTATAAGAAATCATTACTGTGCTCAAATTACTAACACTGCAGAGGGCTTTTATGATTTAAACCTGTCCGACTTGTTACAATGCACTGTCTCCAGTAAGTGCTATTGATGTCTCGTGGGTCCCTAAATTAAGCTAAATTAAAGGCAACATACTGCTGAAATTCTCTGGTCTCTTACGTCATTGCTTCACTGTCTATTTTATCTCCATAGAACCTTAAATTGAAATATCATTTATTTGACTAAATCAAGGGTTTAATCCCAAATAGATTTGTTGCAAAGATAGTGAACACCACACCATATTATCCACCAGTAGGTTCTTCCACAGATGCTTCCCCTGAGATTGAAGCCTGACAGACGGCCGCTGCTCCTACATAGATGTGAAGTTGCAAGACAGAATCTTAACAGTCTTTGCACTGAAGGGAATTGAATTTGCTGTATCTGAGAGAGATTCTCTATCCATTGGGGTTTCTGACATGATATCAAAAACATCTTGGACTGCCACCTAAAACCCTTCGTTTTTGAGCCAGTGGATGGTGTGAAAAGCAGCAAACAGTCATCTGGTCTCATTTCAGTTGGAGACAATAAAGAAGTAAGTGCTTGACATAAATCAGGGGCTGTCAATCAAGAAGACTGTAGTAGCCTCAAAGCTTTTGAAATGGAATGCTATGTGTTTTCTTCCTATATTTCATGCTCCAGTTGAGGCACAATTCCCTTGCCAACCAATCTCACATTGCGTACTTCTATAAGATATTCATTTTAATAAATGAAACACTTGCTCCTCTAACTTGTATAATTTTCCCTTTAAATACCATACATGCAGATGAAATGCCTTTTACAAATTCACACATAGTGACATGGGCTAATTAGTAATATCTATTTAAAGAGTGACTTTATAACTATTGCCTTAACCTCAGAGAATTGCTACCAAGCAGCTTTGTAATACCTGTACTTCCATTATGTATACCATGATCGACAGTGTTGGGAGTCGCTAACAGACTATAAAGTACTTGATGTACAATGGAGGATACATTATTGCAACAAGCTGCATCTCGGGGGAAGGATTGATGAAACATACTAGTAACAGGGAAAGTGCAGAAGCCATCCCAGGCCATCTCTGAATCATATTCATATCCCATACAACATTATTCTGGTGTCCTGGAGAATCTGTGACTAAAAGAATTGTCCAGTGAACTGTGGCAGCCTTTAAATGTGTGGTCCAAAAACAGCATTATACAAGAGGAACTAATCAGACTGCCTGAAAAAACACATGTATTTCTACAGGATAGGTGTTGTCAAAGAAGATTCCCAACGTTGTGGTGCAGCACCTGTGGCAATAAGCAGCAGTAGTTGTGTTTAGAGGCAAGGAATTGTTTGTTCGAGAAGGCGGACAGTGGTACAAGTGAGGAAGCGTGACAGGAAAGGAGTACAACAGGCTATGTAGTTTTGTGCTGTCATCAGGGCAGAGGTACACTTTCCCCAGAAGGGCCAAATCTAACAGATACTTGAGATTATCTGTTCCATCAGTTGTTTTTTATGTGTTTTATATTTATACTACATTTTTTATGATGACTTCTACTGTGTGTTATAAGTATTTATTTCTTGCATATCTATTGCATGATGTGTGCTGGTTGAGTTGAATACTGTGTGCAAACCAAATTGCCCCTTTGGGACAATAAAAACTATCCAATCCCCCAAAAAAACATGATTGTTGGTAAAAATGCAGGTAAAGTTTGTCATTTCATTTTTGTTTAATGTGTTAACATGCTAACATTTCCTAACTAGCACTAAACACAAAGTATAGCTGAGGCTGATATGAATGTCATTAGTCATGCAGGTATTTCATCATAAATGGAAACGTCAAAATTCTGACTTGATGATGGTGCTAAAGGAAAAGTTAACGGATCACTTCATCAAATCATTATCCTCTGGGGACCTTAAATATCTGCACACAACTCCAAGGCAATCCCTTAAGCAGTTGTTGAGGCATTTAAGTCTGACGGTGCATATCTTCCAACACTTTGCCACATTGTGATCCAATATCAGCTGCCAAAGCATTGACAAATTATATTGCTGCAAACACAAGGTACTAGGATTTAGGATCCCTTGTAGCATTTTGCTGATGTGTTCTATGCCTCACCTCCTTAAGTACCATGACAGACTAGCAATGTAGCTGCTTCCCAGAGTTAAGAATTCAAAGACATGTTGGTATCTAATACAGCTTTTAAACTGGATGAAAAGAAATTGAATAAAATGCCCATGTTTCTGCTGCAGGGTGTTGTTGGTGTAAACAGGCCCTTAGAAGTTGGGATGTCTCGCTGTTGGCATGAAACAGAATCTCAGTAATATTAACTGTACTATTGCACTGCATTTTGCCCCAGCATATTTTGTTATGGCTTTGGCATCTGAGCAACAAGTGAAACCTAAAGCAAGTTAGAAATTGTTGTAACCATAAAGCTGTTTATGTGGCATTAATTTATTTCAGCTTCAAATTTTAGTCTTTTCACTTATTTTACATATGAAAAACCTGGGGCACGGTTTTAAAGAAGGGGGGCATTCTTTAAAACTGTACCCCCCAAAACTGAGCACTAAATCCTGTCACAGCTGAGATTGAAAAGATTCCATTTTCATTGTATTCTTTGTCAGGAAATGGATTCCGCAGTGGTTCATGAGAAAAACTGAAAAGGTTCAAAATCATTTGAGGGGATTCAATGTTACAAATTACTACAGGGTGTACTGTGCTGACAAGGCCTTCCCTAGGAAAAGAAAACACTCCTGAAGTAAAAGGGGTTTGATTTAGGCAAATGACAGCCAGCAAATCTGTTGGGTCATGATTCACAAAACAAACGATGGGTGGGAAAAAAATCATCAAGCTGTTGCTTTGTGAATTTATTCAGTGCAGACTTCCCCTCCCCTGTATCTATGTGCCGCTTTCGCACCAGGTCGAAGGACTACTTCACCATTTGAAAGTATGAATCTGTAGGAGAATAGCTCAGGCTCAGATCTCATCTCCCACTCTCTTGGTAGTCCAGACAAACACTTATTAAGGCCTTCACTCCAGCAATTGAAATGCATGACCAATTGCATTGCCCATATCTGTAATTTTTTTTCATTACAGCAGGTTTCTTTTTGATGCAACAGGCAATTTCATCATGTAAGACCCTTCCCATGTGACATATGGGTGAAAGTTAAAGTTGGGAGTGGAAGAAAGATCAGTATGGATGCTGTATATATTGTAAAGTTATTGGATAAATGGTTGTGTGTGACCTTCTGACATATAATAAACAGAGCCCAGAGGGACCAGTTATATATTTCAAGCATGAAAATAAATAGTGTTCATTAGATATTGTTGTGATGTGTGCTGAATTTACAGAATTCAGTCTCTAGATCAGGCTGACATGTCTTCAAACAAGTCTTGAAAAGGAACTATCACATGTAACTTTGTGTTAACAGCACGCACCATGATGTATGATTGTTAGGGCTCAGGTACAAACACCAAATCATCACTGTCACAGCTACGTGACAGAGCCAACTTGTTGATGGACCCTGGTGGTGCGTGGGCTGTTTTGCCCAAACGTCTGATACCTCCCTAAAGTTTTGAATCCACCTGTCAGTATGCTTTCAAATCAGAGACACAACAGTCTTATCTGTGTGTGGCTCTACCAGGTGATGTCTGAGTCATTCATCCATAGACAAAGATTAACTAGAGGAAGACTAACAGTGTGTTTATCAGCTGCCAATTTGAATGAACCCTGTGAAATGACACTGCACTGCTGCCACCTAGTGGTGCTTAAACATATCGTCTTTCTTCCATTTTTACCATTTTACAAGGCTGCTTGGGTGGAAAAAAACCTTATCCATCCATCATCTCTGGTTTGGGAGACATTAAATCCCATATTAAATGAAGTGCAATTGAGCATTAAAAAAGAAATGCATATACAACACAAGTATGTACATCTGGAATATGAGCTGGCAGTGAGAGTCTTAAATATCTTACACTCTTTCTTTTGTTGGCTTTGAGTCATTTACAAGCCACAAAATCCAACGACTGGGAGAAATAAAAAATAAGTTATACAATAAAAGGCAAGTGGGACAAAAAACTAAAATTTCTAAGCAGCAACAGCAGGGGACAGTATTGCCACATAATTTAATAGCTGGCTGGACCAGACACCAGAAGGATGGGGGTGTGGGGGGGTGGAACACTCATACAGGATATAAATCACATTTCTTTTACACTGTATTAGTCAATTCTCATCTTCTTTCATTTACTAGTCCTACCCTGCGGAATGTGAAAAGGAAGACTTCATCACACTTATTATGTCTTAGTATAAATCCAAGACAAAATAGGTTCCATCTCCTCCTGGACTTTCTTATTTAAAAAGCCCCAGTGACAGATGGTTTCTATAACCTGCAGCCACAAAAGAATGTCTTCTTATTTCTTTCAAGAACAAGTCTAGTCATCCCAGGCAGATGGCTCTTTTGAAGTCTAACTGAAAATAAATAATTGTACTGTCCAAAATGAAAAGACAAGAAGAATAGCTATGGTAAATGCTTCATCCGGAGAGGTCAACCCACTCAGGGGCCCCTAGGAACAAAATTTGATGTGGGCCCTATTGATACCCTAGCCTGCACCATTGCCACTACCAACACCATCAGCTTTATTTCAATTTCATTTGTAATTTGGTGGCACATAGTATTAGTTTTATAGTAGTCCCCAAATAAAGTTGCAATTAATCAAATAACTCTAAACCATACGGACAGGCCCCCAGAAGTTCCAGTTTCACTGAGGGTCTAAAGTTGCTCACTTTACCTGGTTGGTAATCCAGTCTTGTCCTGGGACAGTTTCTTCCTCTTTCCACCAAACTATCTCTGGTTCTTGAACCGGTTCTGTTCTGGATTCTTGGAACGTTGGTGCTTTGTAGCAAACCAGCGTTTGTTTTCATAAATTTTGAGCGGAACCATTGTAATCAATGCGTCATCAGCAGAGGGCGTTGCTCAATGCACAACCAAACTAATCAGTAGTAACAAGATGGTAGATCACACCGATTACCTGAGCTTTTGTTCTGTTATTACAGATATTTGTTTTTATCCAAAAAACAAACATGGACCAACTATCAATAGTAAGAAGACGTAAAAGACCAAAGTAGACCATCGACCATTGTTGCCTTCTCCATCCTCTTTCCAGCCTGTAGAATATGACACTCTCCCTGATGTCATCACGGTTCGCAAGAAAACCTGCAATTTGTTTGGTTCCAGCTGGGAACCAACTATTTGTGTTCTAAACCAATATATATTTGGTCAAAATGCTCCGTACAGTTCAAAATGATGTGTTAAATGGAACCTGTTCAATATTGGTAGTATGTATTTGTTAGCTAATAAAAAAAATTTTCATTCAGTGCTTCAACAGCTTAGCACAGGTTAACACTGAACAAGTCTTGAGTCAGCATTGGTTGCGGCCATTGGTTGCCAGAGCTCTGTAGCCCACTCCTCATTTCTGCTGCAGTCTAGAGGGTTAAGGAAACATTAGCCACTGCTAGCATAGCACATCAAATCTTAGACCAATCTGTCAGATTGCACTGTGGGTAATGTTGGTGATCTCTGGTTCTGCTGCATCAATATTTTTTCAACTGTCCATCATGACTCCAACAATGTTGGAGTGCAATGCTAGATCTCTTTTAAGCTATTTCCAGAGGGAATGTGCTTTAGATGCCTGTATGGAAAACAGAAGAAGCTGGAAGACTCGTGAACAGCCACAGTACAAAAGACTGTAAGTTTACCTTGAATATAGATAAATGCACTTTGACACTTTCATATACAAGATGTGCATTTGTGACATAATATGCCTTGTAATGTTTCATATTGCTGGCCTGCTACAGATTGGGCACTGCCACAAAATCTTGCATGTTCCAATGCTTCCTAACAAATTGCCTTATTTTAATAATGTAAGAGAAAATGACCAGTTAGCATTAGTTAGCATAGCATATTTCCTACTTCCTCTAAACTACAAAAAAAAATGTAAAACACATTTCTCCATATATGCACATATAAATAAAACAAAGTAATAGCTGCATTTACTACCACTACTACTACTACTGATTAACAGTTAACTTTTAATAATATAATTTGGCCCCTTTAACTGTTATTTCTGGAAGTTATGTTAAAGCTTGTGATGCTACAGTGACTTTCTGTTGATTGGTTTTTATTGAACAGCGTAGCAGTAGTAGTTTCTTGTTGGACATTTTTTACATGGTAAGGCAATCAGTGCATCACTAGCTAGCAGTTACTAAGAATTTAGGAACAACTTTACACTCAAACTTTATGATGGATTTAGAAACAGCTGATGAAACATCGTCCTGAAGAGATGAATCCAGAGTATCCAGTATTTCAAATTCAAAAACTGGAGAAGATTTAATAAACTAATGACCCTTTAGATTTTTCCTGCAACCCCTTTGGGGACTCGACCCACAGTTTAGGAACCACTGGATTAGAGAACAGCAAATAAACAGTAATCAATAAAGTTATCACAGTTTTTTTTTAGCAATGCATAACAAGGAAAACTCTTTTCTATGAATCTAAAAATGTTGCAGACTATGCTGTTAACTGTATTGGATTTAACCCCAGATTGTTGCTCTTGATTTCATATGTTGGCATGCAGCCTAGGCTGTTGTTTTCTGTTGTGGCTGGCATCAGTGCTCCCTGCAGGCTGACAGCTGATGTGCACTGGAGTGACAGGCATGGTCCGGGGTCAGCAGAAGGCCAGTCATCTGGGGATGTGAGAGATTGTTGAACTCCCGGGTCGCTCTTTGTCAGCGGTGGCCCTTCACATGCCAGGCACTCTGCATTTCATAACCTTAAATCCGTTTCTCATCACTATTGCTGAGGTCTTCTGTTAGATCCCATTTATACTAGAGGCCTGGTTTTTAATCAGAATAGCTACAAATGAGTGTGGCTCTTAAATACAGGTTGCAGAATGTGTGTGTTGTGTGTTTATTTGGGCACCCCTGTGGATATATTTGAAAGAGTAATTGTAGGCAATCATACTAATTCCTACTTAAGGTCAAATTTCCAAGTACAATGTACTATTTAATACTAACCTCATCCACATCAGCCACTTAAGCAGCTGTTGGCGAAGGACTCAAAGTGGGCGTCTTCTGATCACATAATAAGAACATTGTAGGGCAAAACAAGAGAGCTCAAGTTGTAGAGCCCAACTCATCACAACTAACTTTTCTTAATACCTTCTAAAACACAAGCCTTTTTTAGATCCATTTGCTGTACAAAGCCAAGTTGCAGGTTTAAATTAACTAAATGGTAAATTTTGTGACAAAAAATGAAGATGCAGTATATTTATCACACATATTAAAGCTATTAAAGTAAGTTTTCATAACAGGAAATTGTCCCCAAAAACCTTGTCCCTGAACAAGTATCATGACCTGAAAACAATAACTAATAACTGATATTTATACATGAAACATAGGAGCAAAGTCTCATTTATTAGTAGCTTAAATTTGATTTCAGGAGTCATTGCTTCAACCAAGTGCATTTACAGAGAGAGAGACTGACTTTAAAGGCTGCCATATCTTCCTTCATCTTTCTCTGCCATCGTTCCCACTGAAGTCGCTGAGGTCAGATTGGACCTGCTGCTCCAATCACAGGGCAGAATTGGGCTGATTATAGGGCAATCATTTAAATGGTGGAGATGACATCAGCAACCAGATATGTGCTGACTTTATTTGGTCTCACAGGGATGGCTGTGAGGAAGGCCTGGTCCCGAGGCACAATGACAGACTAGGGTAAATTGGGCTCAGGGAAGTTTTGGTGATTGCAGATGTAATTTCAAACAGGGCAAAAGATCTGGAGTGCATTAAATGAAAGGAAGAACATTTGAATTTATGCACTGGCCATTTAGCAAATATTATAGAGTAAATCTCTATATGTGAATCTCTTTTCATGGACATAAAAAAATACAGTAGAAGAGGGTTGTATTTATCTCACTGTTGTGGCCAGCGCTCCATTGTAGTATATTTCTATACTTTGAACCTGAAATTATATAGACTTCCTTCCCCTGGCATGAACTCTTCACCTCAGCTCTGTTTATGGCTTGTTAGGCTGAAATACATAATCCTCTCCTCCTCTTCGTTGTCCTGTCTCTCCTCCATCTCCGTCCCCTGCCACAATACTGTTCTCCTCTCTTTTTCCTCGCCAAAGCCACAAGCCTGTACTAAGGCTGCAGACAAAGGCACAAACACAAATTGGCAACCTCTGGGTCAAGCCCGCATGATACAGTCTCAGTGGCTGGATGGAGGAATTCAAGAAAACGGACAAATACAGTTTTATTGCTACCTACCTAAAACAGTTAATTACATATGGTCACTGATGTGGAATCTTTTCTGTAGGCTGTCTGTGAACAAACTCTGTGGTTCTTTGCAAGCTGCCTATTTGACCTTCTCTGAGCATTTCCCTCACACTGGTAGCGCTACATTGACACGTGCTGTGTTCGGCGCTCAGGATATTCACAGGCAAAGGGACAAGGACCTTCCAGTTTAAAGCCACAAAAGAATTCTTGGTCATATTCACAACAGCCCCCTCAAACGTTTAGTGTGAAAGGCTAGTGAAGAGCACCACTCTTCTTGACACCATGCATGGCCCACTTATGCTCCTTCCTCACTTGCATATTGCGTTAACCGGTGCCAAACTAAAAATACTGTGTGTGTTTGTAGTTCCACTATACTGGGTTTCAAAACAGAGAGCTGCACATAGGATCTATGTGTTTGCTGTTAAGGTACGAGACAACTCTACTGTGTGTGAGAGGAGCACTGTATAAATGGACTTCAGAGTACATCATACACACACACACACACACACACACACACACACACACACACACAAGTATTTGTGCATATAAAAAGAGTCTTAAGTGTCTACAGCCATACTAGCAGATCTGTGAGGCTATACTTATGCACAGGGGTGCTAAATGTCAGCATGCTAACATGCTGATGTTTAGCTGGTATAATGTTCACCATCATAGTTTTGTTACATCCCGTGTTTATGTGTCTGTGATTACTCACCTGCCCCTGATTCCCTCGTTTGTGATCTCTCTCTCTCTCTCTCTCTCTCTCTCATATAAATATATGTATATATATATACATATATATATATGTATGTGTATATATATATATATGTGTGTGTATATATGTGTGTATATATGTATATATATACACTACCGTTCAAAAGTTTGGGGTCACCCAAACAATTTTGTGTTTTCCATGAAAAGTCACACTTATTCACCACCATACGTTGTGAAATGAATAGAAAATAGAG
>JAVQJD010046954.1:0-49042 GCA_036023655.1 Nannoperca australis | reverse complement strand
CGGTGGTGCATGGATTGACCGTAAAAGGTAAAGTGTTTTGGTGACAGTGGATGGAGGAAGTAAAACTTTGCACCCTTGACAAAGCTGGTGTTCATTTCAGATTACAATATATTGATACTTGGTAGTCACAACTCATAATATTAATAAGCATATAAATAGTGGCTCGCTTTTCTTTCTTCTGCAACAACAAGATGCTTGTTCCAAAATGACTAATGTAACACGGTTTCTTCTGTTTCATTTCATGCATCCCAGGGAAATCTGGAGGTCTTTCAGCTGGTGCCATTGTTGGAATAATAATAGCAATACTTGTCATAGTTGCTGCTGCGGCTGGTGGAGGGTACCATGTTTATAGAAAGAAGTGAGGGAAAAATAGCCTTCATATTATTACTAGTCCATAATTTCTCTAAACTTTCATGTTTTAACAATGCTTTATTTCATATTTAGAATCAACAAAAAAGCTCCAGCAGCATGTAATACAGGTAAGTATTCATCTGATCTAATTTCACCCAACATTTAGACTATCATATCAGTAAACACTTTAATAGAAATATAGATGAAATAGACAATCACAATCATACATATCGGGCTTAGATAGTAACAGAGTAACACAGCTGTTTTTTTTTTGCTTAGAACTACAACAACAAAACGTGTATGAGAACACAACAGCAGTATATGAGAACACATAAACTCAACTTGTCCTTTGAAGGTAAGTTTGAAGCTCATTATTCTGATTCAGAGAAAATGGATTGAAGGGAGAAGCAGCAAGATGTGTTTTATTTCTGCAGAAATAATTCAGTTAAGTCTGCTGTAGGCCAATAATTACCACTCAGTATAATAATAATCAACAGCAACTACTTTTTTTCCTGCAGATGATTGGAAAATAAGTTTTCAGCGGCATCAGAGACACCAATGTTCTCTATTTTTGGTTGAATTTATACAATTTCTCTTCTACCTTTAACTTGTAGTTTTTTCCTTTAAGATAAGTAAGTTGCAATGCAGTGAAACCTGTATGTATACATGTATGTATGTATCTGAAAATGTTATTGTCAGACACCCAGCAATGTAAATGTGCTTAAAGCTGCATCAGTAGATTTTTTGGCCACTTGGAGGCAGAAGAGCTCCACAACCAGATGACAAACAGCAACCATGACATATTATCAGCTTATTTACTTTTATGACTGGCGTGTTAGCAAACATTTGTCATTTATACAACCAGTGCAGAGCAATAGCAGCATTTCTGCTGTATTTAGGGCCACCTATTGAATGCACGTCCATTATTCACTCTCCTTACAGCATATACTGTATCCAATATAAGCTTTTTTGGTGAAAACGTCTGCTAGAAACAGGGTTTGTGTGTGTGAAATTTCTTCCAACCTAAAGTAAAGAGTTGAATTAATTTTATATTAATAATAATATATATAAAATACATGAATATTATTAATGTAACATTTATATTAAATATATATATTATTTAAATTAAAATAGCCATGATGTTTTTTAATCCACCTAAACATTTCTAGTGTGTCATTATATTTTTTGTATATTTTGTGCATTTCTTCAGTGTATATCTAAAGCTTGATTTTATTCTCCCGTTCTTTTTGTGTCCAACCTCAACTTTGTAAACAATGGGAAAATACTGTTTTGGCATAAGACATTATGCAATTTGTATAAGTTGTATGGGACATCAAATACAATAATTTATCTTTTGAAAATTGCTTCACAAAATATTTATTTATGTAATGTGGTTCTAACAGAAACTGATTATCTATTATCTTTGTCTTTTAAATTTAACGGTCAATCTCTGGCAACTGTGAAAATGATTTGTATATATCATTTTATTGTTACATTTAAGTTTTCCTCATTCACTTGCAATAAACAAAGAAATGTTACAGTTAAATAAAGTTCAGAGTTTACTCTTCATTATCGGACTTTGAGATTCTTCCTTATAAATGTGGTTCTATGGCAGCTGAAATTACATGACTCCTGCCCTGGTTAATACTGGAAATCTGAGGGCTAAGTTGCTAAACACCTGAATAATTGGATAAATCCTTTGAATCGTCAGGGCACTTCTTTGCCACAAGCTGCAGAATGTTTCCCTCCTGTGGTGGAACTGTAGTTGTTGTGGCAGTCTGGGATAAAAGACATTAATCAAAGTGGTATTGATTTGATTTACTGAGCAGGATATCTTCCTGGACACTTACACTCCCTGAGGCTAATTCAGGGCAACACTTTCACTGGATCAGGAATCTTTTGGGATGGCGACAAGGTGAAGGTAAAATGAGTGAGTGGCTCTCTTTGGTTTCTGTATTCAGATATCTGGTCTAGACGTATACAAAAAGTGCCCTGAGATAACTTCTATCATGATTTGGTGCCATACAATTACAACTGAACTGATGGTTGTCTCTTAGTTTAATGGTATTATGGTATTATTATTGTATACATCATGTTAACATTCTAACTGCATGTTAGCATGTCGATGTTAGCATTTAGCTCAAAGTACTGCTATGCCTAAATACAGCAGCTGCTAACATGGCTGCATGGCTTGCAACTCTCTACAAGCCTCAGGCTGCCACTCTCCAGCTGATCCTGAATGCTGCGGCACGTTTACTGACAAGAACCAGGAAATCATATTTCTCCCTCCCTTTAAAAATCCAGCATAGAATTTAAAATCCTTCTCACCTTCAAAGCCCTTAAAGGTCACGCAACATCATATTTCATAAAGTTCGTAGTACCTTTTCACCCTACTAGAGCACTGCACTCCCAGAATGCAGGTTCCTTGAGGTTCCTAGAGTCTCTAAAAGTAGAATGAGAGCCAGAGCCTTCAGCTATGAAGCTCCTCTCCTGTGGAACGAGCTTCTAGTTTGTGTACGGGAGGAAGACACCCTCCTCATATTTAAGAGTAAGACTTTCCTCCTTAAGTCACCCCTGTATGCTGTTATAGGCCTGGACTGCCGGGAGACTTCCTATGATGCAGTGAGCTCCTCTCCCTCTCCCTCACCATCTGGTCCTGTTAAAAGAGAGTTTTTTTTCTTGCCACTGTCGCCTAGTGCTGCTCATGGAGAGAACTGTTGGCTCTCTGTAAATATAAAAAGCCTGTCTAGACCTGGACCTTGTGCCCTGGTACCACTTTGTTAGGATATGGCGCTATATAAATAAAACTGAATTGAACTGAAAAGAGTCTTAAATTAGTAAACAAACTATGAGGATATAGTGAAGTAAGAAATCATGATTTAGTGTTCAGAACATGAAGTTGTGTTTTATTAGCTTCTTATGTAAGTTTAGAGAGCACAATAACAAGAGAGAAATAACAAAGGGTTAATGGAGGTAATAATTACTCACGCCAAGCCGGTCTTGATGACATGTTTCATTTATTGCAGATAATCTCAGGGGCACTTTTTCCGTTGCTGCACTAACACAGACGGCAGAAGGTCAGATAACATTAGAAGACGACCAACTGGGAAATACACCATGAACTATACGTTTCTAAGGTCAACCGTACTTGTGTTCCTCTCCTCAGGTTAGATGTTAGAAGTGATTCAAATTCATCATCAGTAGAACAGGTTGGGAAATGTAAGTTAACTATGTTCATATTTCATTAGGTCTTTGCCATGGAGCCGGTGTACTCACTGTTGACTCACTTCATGGAGCAGCAGGGGAGAGCGTGACCTTCACAACATCTGTAAAACCGGCCGCTGATTCATTTCTGGCAATGACTTGGAGCTTCAACGGGACCACCAATGTAATAACCTCGACCAGTGGAGATGTAGTAGGACAAGGCTATGAGAACAGGATCACCCTGGATAAAGCTACTGGATCTCTGGTGCTCAGACACCTGACTGAAAAAGACAGTGGTGAATATGAATTAATAATCATCCCACATGGAGCAGAGGGGATTCAAGGAACTGCCAAACTGGAAGTACTGAGTGAGTAAAAAGTATTAATCAGACTGTATTTAATGTTAGGAAGGAAGTGAAAAGTGTTTGAATTACTTTTTTTTCAATACCTTATGACATTGCTTGGGTGTGGTGTCAACGTGTCTCTTATCATCTTTTTATCAATTGTTTTTGTGCACAGACAAAGTGGCAAGACCCACTATAGTCTGCCCCACAGAAGACCTCATAGAAGGTAAAACCTTTGTGAAACTATCTTGCGATGCTGGCGGCTCCGTGTCTACCATAATGTGGATGAAAGACGGCCAACCTCTGGTTTCTGGAGACAGATTCAGCTTTTATGATGGCAACAGAGTGTTGTTCATCAGCCCTGTGAACAGGACAGACACTGGAGATTTTATTTGTAAAGTCCAAAACGATTTCAGTATTGAAACAGCCAAATGCACACTGAAAGTCTATTGTGAGTATTTTCAACAGCATGTTTTTAACATCTATACATTTTGAGTATAAGATTTCTTCTTCAATCTCATCATAATTAATATCTATTTCCTTCTCTTCTTCTGCTTCCTCATCTGTTTAGATGGACCTGACAAACCTACAATCGATCAGTGGCCAATAGGAGCAGAACTTGACGAGAGCGTCACTCTTGGTTGCTCTGCTGACTCCCTGCCAAAGGCCACTTTCTCCTGGACGTTCAGACACATGATGATGTACGGGGACCTGCACTACATCCATGAGATGGAAGAGATGCACCTGGGGAGGTACACCTGCACCGCCCGCAATGCTGTCACTGGTCAAGAAGCCTCTGTGTTCCACACGCTGAGTGGTATTTGAACTCTTTCATATCTCTCTAACTTGTCAATACTGATGTGTGTTTGCAAATGGAAAAGACACAGTAATGTTTTTTTTCTCTTCTGATCCAGACTCCTTTACTCCCATCAGCGGTTCTGTGTCCATGATGCTTTGCACTGTCCTGACCTCGGTGGCCCTCATATTGGTCTGACTGCATTTTGCCTGTAGAAGTAGATTTTATATAACAAGAGCGCTCATTTTGATCAATAACTGTTTATTTTAGATAGTTTTTCTGTTCAGGATTGGATGATGACTGATGAAATGGTAAACCACTGCTCTACTGTTTCTATACTGTTCTTCTGTAATATACAGCATGACATTCAGTTTTGTATTTAATGACTAATGATTGTCTCAGTTTTTATTTGTATTTTATATTAAGACAACTGAAGTGCTAATTCCTGTAATGGTGCCTCTCACTTAAGAGAAGAAAACCCGTGTCCCCACAGCAGCTGAGATCTCATGACTCTTAACAGATTCAGCTTTAATAAAATAATCTCGACAATTCCTTGACGTTTCAGGTGTTATATAACAGACCTGACCTTCGTTGCCTTCAAACATATGACAGTATTTAATGTTTTTTCACACTGACGGCTGATAATGTCTTATCAAGTTTCCACTGTAATAAACTTTTATTAAAACTCTACATCAGATTCTGCAGTGAGTTAACACCATCATGTGCCTTCCATTCGTTCCTACCTTTTTTGTTCCACAAGGGTGCGCCCACATGCTGCCATGAACCTTTAAAGCATCAACTGGTGAAACCCACATTGACCTAAATCGACTTCACAGCAGTATTAGATCCAAAACTCTTGCCATGAAATCATAAGAACTCAAAGATCAGGGCCAATCAGTGCTCAGTAGAGTGTTTAAGTAATAAGAGTTCAAGGGCACCCTATTGGCAGTGCATACATTTAAATTGGAGTAGCCATTAATCACTTACTTATCACTAACCCTTTCTTAAAACATGACTTTTTGAGAATACATTTGGAACACATTTTGGATTAGTTACCTTTCAAACAGTCCAGGACTGCCTGTGTTGGTCTTATTGAGGGTAATGAGGCCTGCAGCTAGGACTAAATGCAGGACTTGAAACTCTAAAAGCAGACTAAATCACACACACAAAAAAACTATTATAACTATAATTTGGTGGAATCAGCAAATGAAAAGCATTTGAAAATTATAATTGCAGCTTGCTTTTTCCAAATATTATAATACCTAGCAGCTATGATATAGTGCACACATTCACAATAGAGACAATTATTAGATAGATGCAAGTTAACTGTGACACTGATGAAAAGCTTTTCCTTTCAAAGTTGTCTGGGAGCTACTTGTCATGTTCACGTAACATGAATCAGTGTTATAGCCTACAGTACATACTCATGCTTTAGATGGACACTGCAATAACTTTTACGTTCTACAGCTATTTTGTTATTTTATTGAAGCAACTTTTCAGCTACTGTATTTCTTTTCTCTACTGATACAGAAATTATGCATGTTCTTGTGTTATACTGCCTGTAACAACTGCATTTCCTTTTTTATGACATAATACAATGTGACTATTAACTTCTTATCAAATTACAACCATTGTAAAGTTTTATAAGAACTAGACAAGATTATTTGCACAGGAACTTATTAGCTATTGTACTAGAAAGTAAAGTTGCATTGAGGGAACAAACTGTCTGTAGTCAAATTGATCACCACATGGTTGATTCACAAGTGTGTAATATACTCTCAAATGAGCGTTCCGATTGTGAAATGAATACATTTGCTTGTTCAGTACAGTTGCCCATATGTGTTAACAGTATAATTTGCTGTAGATCAATACTTGTATGAAGGTAAAACCATTCAAATTGTCACTTTCACTGATAAAGTAACTTCTTAAACATGTGAAACATGAACTCACAACAGCTCATCATGTACAGCATGTGGTTTTATTACATGGTTTTAGTTTAATCTGACTTACCAATGCAGTGTAACAGATGAAGAAGTCCATGGCCCCTCCCCTCAAACACACATACGGTACTTACAGCACCTCCTCTCAAAAAACACTTGCCTGGAGACTGCAGGAGATATGGAAACATCTGTGATACTGTTGATCATCCTCGGAGCCATCTCAGGTGAGCTTTCACCTTTTCAGGTTTTCTGGTTGCTTGTGAGAAATAAACACCTGTATAAACACTTTAACACACAACTCCTCTGTCAGGTCATGATTATTCAGGTTATGTATGGTAGTTAAATTTAAAAAGCTCATACTGAATATTATTTTTGACATGGTTGATTATTACAATTTAATATGTTAAGTGTAATTCGGTTAACTAGTGCGTAATGAGGTCTCTCTCTAGCTATACTTCTCCTGCCTTTCTTTAAGGCAGTGCAGGTCACCGCTTTCAATGCACCTGTATTAGTTCATTATTGTCTAAAATAATTACATTGATTTTTGAAAAACATTTTATTCTATGTTGGGCAGCACTCATGTTAGTTATAGCACTGGTAATTTTTTTAAATCATCAAACTATCAATAGTTCAGCCATGATTTTTATAAAATTTTGATAATGCTAATAGTTGAATGAATGTCAGTTTAGGTATGAGGACCTGCTGGAGAGCAGCGCTCTCAAGGCCTTTGTTATGTAATATGTTCTTGTTTCTATAACTGAGATTACACAGATAAGATTTTAAAGACCTAACACCTAATCCATCTTTTATTTTAATTACTTGGATCATCAGGGCTTTTATATAATGTAATAAAAAATAAACATGTTTTGTTTACAGATGTAGCACCTTTCTGAGTCAGATAGTTATGAAGGTTGGATTTGATTTAATGTTTGTATTTCAAATTGTTTTTAAAATTGCTTACATGCATTGTCATCTAAGTTTCAGTCACATTTATCCAAACAAATAACTGTCTCCTCCAGGTTTAAGCCAAGGAGTTGGTGTGCTACCAGACAGTCTTACAGCAGTTGCTGGAGGGACGGTGATGTTCACCACGACAATGACTCCACCAGAAACGCCATTCCTGGTAGTAATCTGGGGTTTTTCTGATATCGATGGTACATCCAACATAATAACATCGAGTACTGTAAACATAACTGGACCAGCATATACAGACAGGGTCACCCTCGTCAGATCTTCTGCATCTCTGGAGCTCAGGAATCTGACTCTTAATGACAATGGAGAATACACAGTCACCATTATACCAAATGGAGGAGCACAGCTGAAAGGAAACTGCAGACTGGTCATACATGGTACGTCGATGCATCGCTGTTTCACTGTTGAATTAAAAACGTAATAGACGTCTATAAAACATCTATAAAACATTTCACTTACACAGAATCAGATATCATGCTATCAGTTTAAAACATACCTGAAGTCATTGCTAGATGGCAGAAGCCAAAAGAATGTAACTTCTCAAATCTTAGTTTGACAAAATAAATGTGCAATGTTTTGCTGAATTTTCCACTGATGTGCAAAAACATAAGTTCTCTTGAACTACTGATTTTAAAAGAAATGTAATAATACATATTAATATTTACCTTACATGTAGCTGATTTGAGCTGTTTCACAGTATGTTGAGCTACTGCTGCCACCAAATGCGTTACAGGCAGTACATAATGTTTAGAAGATGTGTCCATGAGAGCAAAAACGTGTGTCAGTGAAAACACCTAACAACTTTTTTTGCACAGTGAAAGACCATGGTTACTTGAAATTTTGCAATTTTAGAGTTTGTCAAATCATTGGAGTGTAAATCTTTCCACAGCTATTCCCACATTTGTGACTTTGACCTTCATCTGCAGCTACTGCAGGTGCAGAACTTTCCTGCAGCCTTTTTCTTATGCAATATCGTTATCAGTTCAATAAAACCTGACTTTGATTGGCGTAGTGTATTATGATTAGTGTATATGAAGTCACAATTATCCATCATTGAGATTTTTTTTCCTCAAAGTATATAAAATAATAATCCTTACTTTGTGACCGTTAAGTTGTGTTTCACAAAGAATCAGAGCAGAAAGGATTGTCTTCAGTGGTTGTCCTGCTGCACAAACACAGTATAAAAGCCACAACATTCGATTCATGCAATCTTCTTATGCCACGTGTGACTCCTAATAATTTCATACCACAGTGCCAGTCTCCAATGTGGCGGTAACTCTCAGCAACACAGACTTATCCGAGTTCAGCAGCTCTGTCCGTCTGTCCTGCTCCTCCTCTGGATCCTCCCTCTCTTTCCTCTGGCTGAACGGCAGCTCTGAGGTCACAGCCGGCGACAGAGTTCAGGTCACTGATGGAGGCTCCACTCTCACTATAACTAATGTGACCCGCTACGACCAGGGACCATTCAGGTGTCGTGTGTTCAATCCTGTCAGTAATGGCACCAGTGATCCAGTTAACCTCTCCATCATCTGTGAGTTACTAACAGTTGATCTTAACATCATGTTCATTCAAACCACAGAGAGATTATATTTTTTTCTGGTACTGAGTAAGTGATCCCTACAGATAAAATAATTATTTTGCATTTGACTGATACAAAGCAGCTATTCGTATTGACAGTGACTCCAGCTTCATGTCATATGCACCTTTCGCCTCGAGCTACAAACATTATTTATCTGTGATGTTCTTTCTGTTGCCGTTTCTGCTGCCTATTTTATTGACCCTATCTTTTTATGTTTTTGCCACAGTTGGCCCAGAAAATATTAATCTGACGTTATCTCCATCACAAGAATACTATGACGAAGGGTCAGACATCAGCCTGATCTGCTCAGCTGTCTCCACACCTCCTGCCCAGTTTCAGTGGTTTCTGAATGGAGACCTGCTGCTTGATACTGGACCAGAACTCAGACTGATGAACATTCAGATGCATCACAGTGGAAACTACAGCTGTCAGGCCTTTAACACCAGAACTCTGAGAAATCAAACATCTCAGCCTGCAGCTGTCTCTGTACTAAAATGTAAGTTGGAGTGAATTACTTCTTGTCGCTAAGGGCTAAAATAAGTGGCACCTAGCACTTTGGCTTTTAGTGTCCGGGATGTGTTTTTGAAGCTTGGAGATTGTAGAGGCTTTTTTCAAGGAGTTTGAAAAGGAATAAAACATATACTTTTGCTCTGCTCGTTTTATGGGTCAGAAATGTACTTTTTCAGTTGATGATTCCTAACATTTTGTTGTTTTTTTTTCTACCCACAGCGCCAGTCTCCAATGTTGTAATAAATCATAACACCACCGATTTGTCAGAGCTCAACAGCTCAGTCAGTCTGTCCTGCTCCGCTTCGGGATCCTCCCCCTCTTTCCTCTGGCTGAACGGCAGCTCCGAGGTCACACCCAGCGACAGAGTTCAGCTCACTGGTGGAGGCTCCACTCTCACTATAACTAATGTGACCCGCTACGACCAGGGACCATTCAGGTGTCATGTGTTCAATAATTTCAGTAATTACACCAGCGATCCAGTGAAACTCTCCATCAGCTGTGAGTAACATGTTTAGTCTTTGATGTTACAGCCTCTGCATGCAAATGCTACATAGACCTCTAAATCTGCAGCTTGATTCATAATTATTGCAACCATCATTTCAGGGGTGGTTCAATCTAAATTACTTTTTATTGTGCTACTCGCTGTTTGATTGTTGCGGTGTTTGGCTGGTACTGAGTAAATGATAGCTGTATTTAGTTTAATGATGCAGTTTGGCATTTGAACAACATACTTAACAGTAATGACCCCTTTCACGCTGAGACAAGCTTCATGCAATGTGCAGCTTTTCTCAAGCTACTGTTCCTTTATTGGTGACCATGCCGTTTTATGTCTTTTTTTCCCCCAGTTGGCCCAGAAAATATTAATATGGCAGTATCTCCATCACAAGAATACTTCGAGGAAGGATCAAACATTAACCTGATCTGCTCAGCTGACTCCAGACCTGCAGCCCGGTTTCAGTGGTTTCTGAATGCAGATCTGCTGTCTGATACTGGACCGGAGCTCAGTCTGATGAACATTCAGATGAGTCAGAGTGGAAACTACAGCTGTCAGGCCTTTAACAATAAAACTCTGAGAATTCAAACATCTCAGCCTGCAGCTGTCTCTGTACTGGGTATGTTAGAATATGTTTAGTAAATGAAATGGTTGCAATGCAGTGACTTTAAGTTTGAATAACATTAGGATACTTGACATGCTGCTCTTAAAACATAATTTTTTAAAAACTTTTTTAATCACAGCACCAGTCACCAATGTGGTGGCGACTTCAAACAACACGCACTTGTTAGAGTTCAGGAGCTCTGTCCGTCTGTCCTGCTCCTCCTCTGGATCCTCCCTCTCTCTTCTCTGGTTGAACGGCAGCTCTGAGGTCACAGCCGGCGACAGAGTTCAGCTCACTGATGGAGGCTCCACTCTCACTATAATCAATGTGACCCGCTACGACCAGGGACCATTCAGGTGCCAAATGTCGAATGGTGTCAGTAGTGGAATCAGCCAGCCGGTGAATCTTTTCATCCAATGTGAGTTTATGTCAAAGAGACTTTGTGCTACAAACCTTAACATGGCAATTACTGTGAGGCTCAACATAAATCCCAGTAATTTCAGTGGAATTGGCAGACCCAAACCACAACTACGGATCTGTATTCTATATGTCCACCCTAAACCCAAAGCCCTGAAACCTTGTAGACTCCTATGTTACCTAGATGATCAGCATTAGTACTAGTGCAAGGGTTTCAAATGCTTACCTAAAAAAACCTTAAAAATGTGTTTACCATGACCAAGGTATTTCTGTGAAGAGGCTTATATTATATATGTAAAATTAAGCGTTTCTGATAGAAACAACAGTACTTATTATAAATCACACATTATCTTCACAGACTAAATAAATAGACAGTACTTTTTTCATCATACCTGCAAAATTGTCCCTGCCAGCCCTTTAAGTTAAATTGATAAAAGTATTTGTTATGACAATTATTTTGAACTTCATCTATGATCACCTATTATCACCAGTGTTAACACTAGACTTCTGTGGACGTTACTGGCTGTGGGTCCAGACTGCACTTCTTGAGAGACCCAAATTAGGGAACCAAAGTTCCTGAAGTTGTAAATTATGGAAACATCAGAAGCCTCTACAACAGTTCAAACTACAGTCACTGTAAACAATCTGACTCACTGGTTGTGTTACAGATGGACCTGACAACGCGGCCATCAAAGGACCTGAATCCATACGTGTTGGAGATTTCACAATGCTTTACTGCTCCAGTATGTCCGTACCGTCAGCAACGTTCGCCTGGCTTTTTAATGGAAAGCCAACTACTTTTCATGAGGCTGTGTACGTCATACCGTCCATCAGAAGCTCTGACAGCGGCACGTACACCTGCACTGCTCTGAACACTGCTACAGGCCACAGTCAATCAGTGAACCATGAGTTAACTGTTGTAGGTATGTGACCAAAATAAAGTGAAAACTGACACCAAAAAAAAGTCTATATAACAATCAGAATCCTTTGAAGAGTATGATTGTTTTTCTTCAGATTTCTCAGACTGTGACTGCTCAGCTGCGGTTGGAAGAGTTACTTTCATAACAGCTGGCTGTTGCATTATTATCGCAGCAGTGAGTGGAACACTCGCATGTGGTCTGATAAGAAAGAATAGGTAAGCATAAAACAGATTATTATTGCTGTTGGAAAAAGGTCCATAGTGGCTACAATTATGTTATCTTGAATTGTACATATGCTCAAAATGACACAAATGTCCGTAAAACGATGCCACATACACAGGAAATATTTTTTTTATACAGCTGCATTGGTTAATTGGTTTAATGAAACACTGTTCATGAGCTCAGTTTTCATAGTGAGTGAGAAACTTCAATATATACCTAAATATTGTGCAAAAATAAAGTACATTTTAATTGAATACATTTTAACACTTTACAGAAGTTAATACAACCTTGTTATAAAGTGTTACCCAAGCACAAACACTATGGACATTTAAGGAAGCTGGTTCAAATAATTGTTAAAATTTTGAGTAATCTGGCTGCCATTTTTTATCTTTCAGAGTCAACAACAGTTACCCAGCACATCAAAAAGGTTAGCATTCATCTGATCCAAGTTCTTGTCTTATCTCATCTTATAAGACAGTGACAATGAAAATACTTGTTTCTCAATCATAATAGTGACCTGATGAATCACCTCTGTTTGGACCCCTTAGAAAAATTAAGCGTAAAGGAGAACCATTCAGATTTGTATAAGATCTCAGTAACAGCAAAGAACAACTCGTCTTCCTTTCAAGGTGAGTTGAATATTACAGAATGAAATATTGAGAATTTATTTTGAAAGAGAGCGAGAACATCTGCCTTCATTTTCTTTGAGTTCACGTTCTTGGTTTTTGTTCTGTGGTCTGTACTTAATCAATAAATTGAATATGTGATATGTGAAAAAGATTGTATTTTCAATTGGAGTTTTACTACATTTTCTTTAGTTATTTTCTTTTCTTCAGATCGGTTCATAAATGACACATTGCTTATGCCCAACAATTGCTGACAACATTTTGTAGGCGTACTGTTGATCAAAACACTGAATCTTCTTTCTAATCATTTCTTAACTTTTTCCTCCTGCAGAATAAATACAAACACACTGATAATTTCCAGTATCAACAGTCTTGAAGAAAAACAGCAGTGTTATTGTTTTTTATGTATTTATTAATCCCAACCATTTTCTGCCTCCTCCACATTACAGTTCATTGTGCTGAGTTTGATATTAGGTGCATTGCTGCATTGCAACTTTTGTGTAACATGTAACCTGGTTTTAATGTCTGATGGTTGTGAGAGAATTAAATCAAAATGAAAAATATGTGTGTAATATTACAAAATTACAAAATTGTTATTTATTTAAAGTAATTATTTAAATGCATTTTCTGTGCCTTCTGGTCGAATGATGGGGGAAATATATGTACCTAAATTATTTAGATATTATTCAGTTTTCATAATTACCACGTGGTTCAAATAAAAGAAAGATTGTTCCACATTCCGTTATACATTTATCAGAACAACAGTGAACAGACATCAAATGTTCTGCATCTGGTTATACATTCATTAAACACAAACTACTTACGTCTAAAGCTCCTTAGTATGTGGTGCTTTAGGCTATATGCTAACCTCAGCATGCTAACATGCTATCAATGACAATGCTAACATGCTGATGTTTAGCAGGTATGTTTACCATGTTCACCAATTTAGTTTATTTTGGTAAAGGGTAAATGGACTTCACGTAAATAATGCTTTTCAACCTTAATGATAGTAGTGTAAGTATAACTTTGACCTGCTGCAAGAAAGGTCAGGGGATCACCACGGTCAGTAGGATTCATCCTCTGGAAATCATGAATGTCTGGCGAAGCACCCAATAGTTGCTGAGATATTTCAGTTTGAACCAAAACCAACATGGCCATCCCTGGAACCACATTGCTCGCTTTTCTAAAAGATTTAGTTGTATAGTAATCGTTCCCAGGCAGACAAATATAATGAGCACACAGCTTGTTAGGCAGATGATTCTGCGTATCCTGTATTTGACTTGCTGTCATGGTGCTCACACTTGATGAGGTTGTATGTTTTACACAAAGCAGAACTTCATATGCCTTTCTTAAGGTCTCAACAAACTAGGCTAACTACCCTCAACTGCGGGCTATTTCACCGCCTAAGTTATTTTCCATTCAAGTAATTAAAGCGTCACCTTATCTAAATTCACATGGTGTCCAAATGTGAGTTAGACAATTACTGAAGTGGTGAGCAATGATTCTCTAGACGTTGGAAGAATTTCAAGGTCACATGTGTGCACACAGTATGTATTGTGTTTTATAGGTCCAAGTATGTGAGTTAGAAGGATAACAATTTTCCAGCTAACTCAACCTAAATCACTTTCTTTGATGTCCTTAACAAATGAGTTAAGATTCTGTATAAGTTTGTCAGACAATCCACACCAAGCTGCTCTGCTACTCATATCTGCTGATTAAACAGTGACAGCCTCATACAGCAAAGCTTATAATATATTAATGATGCCAAATTTCCTAAGGGGACCATAACCGTTTTGTTCCATTGAATGAACTCAATTTAATCTTATCTTAAAAGCTCATATACCAATCAAAGGTGAGAACAAATAGCTGTTTTGATATGAAACAGTTAATCTGTTTGTTTTTTTACCACTTTGCCGTTTATCATGTTACATTTATTTTTAATTTTTATGAGCATTGGTCCTCTGCTATATAGTTTCATATATTTTATATATATGTATTATTTATTCAGGCTTTTATCTTTCTATGAGCACTGTAAACAAGCAGTGATTTGGCTCTCAGCTGGCTTTTATTGATGATTCCTTGCCCCAACTTGTTCTTATTCTTTAACAGTTTTGCCTGTGGTTTGGTTTAAATCAAATTTGAAGCACTTTGTAAGCTGGGTTTTAGTGCTATATGAATAATGCTTTACTTACTAACTTATTAGATAATGGCATAAAGTATGTGGTTCATGGTGTTAAGTCTAATAATATACATATGTATGTGAATATAAGGGTTTATATGTGTTAATAATTGGTGACCTGTCTTTAAACTGGAAAAGGCTCCAGGTGAAGAAAACAAACTACCCCGTCTACTCAGTTATTGCGTTACAGCACCACAGTTTTTTCAAAAGGCCTTGAAGAGCAACCAATTTAATAATTTAAGTGTCACATTAAACATAAAAATATATACAGGTAGTGCATTTTAACGTCTGTATTTTCTTTCTTCTCAAATGCTCCGATGAGGTGATATTAGTCTCTTCCATTATCACAGGAATAGAATTTAAACAAGGCTGAAAAATTGTAAAAGTAACAGAGAGAGTAATATCTTGCTTGTCTAGTTTGTATATGCATACAGTGTCAGTACTGTACCATATCTGAATTGTTAATTGTAACTTCAAGAATTTATACTAAATACTGATGAAAGCTTCATATCCGTGGATTCAGATGGAAAATCGTCACACCATTAGCCTAGTAAATGATTATCACTGGACTCTCCATAGAGCAATGTTCCTGAGTTCATTATTTATGTCTATAATACATATTTTATGACACCTGTTGTGTGTCAAAATAAATGGACTTTGTCTGTTATTTATTACTAACATGATGCTATTTTACCCTTAAACAGCACATGTGTGCATGTGTATCAAGAAGCCATGGAGGCATCTTCAGTAGCTTTTCTGACTTAGATCTTATCATCTTTATTATTATTAGGCCACTATTCTTACACACACCTGGGTGGGGGTGAGTGGTTTTTATGTTTTTTTTAAGACCGGGTCAACGTCTAATAACAAACCCAATATACTGTAAGTTTTAAGATGATACGATATATTACGGACAATGCCGATAAACCAACCAAATAATAATTGTTGTACAGAAAACAGAGCGAACTCCAACAGCTAGAAGAGTGTTGGTTTAAACCACGGGAAAATGTCTGTAAAATTAACATATATTTTTAAGAAAAGTAGATAAAATTATGCAGCTTAAAGAATAGGGGTTTTGGGTTTAAATATTTTTTATAATTGAATCATTGAACCACTGACAAAAGAAGTATCTAGATTTTAAAAAAGCTCATTAGAAATTAAATAAGAGAAGATAAAAAGAAATTGGTGCAGATACTACGATGCTGCTTCACCTGCGTTACTTTAATATTTTCTGATTTGGTTCATGTCAGTCAGGTGACATAATGATGTGAATAAACAGTGGCTTTTCTCAGCTGTAAAATATTAACTCATTTAACAACTAACAAATGAGACTTGGCAGGAGCTGCACTCTGCAGAGTTCACAGGTCAACCTTGTCTAAAAACCTTTTTAAACAGCTTTGATCATTTTATCAAAGTCAAACACATAACACAACTCACATTTTGTCCTAAATGTTTATTTTCTGGTTCTGGAATCACAGTGTTAAGCTCTTTCACTTAGACTTGTATTAATGTACATTTTACACAATTTACAGTTTGCTTCTTTTTAGCTTCTTATATATTAAAATAATAAAAGACATTGTCAGGCTGTATTGAGGTGAGTCAGTATATGTGAAAGGTGTGTTTCAACAGAATTACGCTGTTTTTAAAAGCAGAACACTGACACTGTCATTATATAGAAAAAGGGGTTTGGTTTTGAATGTAAACTGTGTCTGTCTGTTAAACTCTCATCTTCTGTTTACATTACAGTAAATTTACTGTGACATATTTACAGACTTGGAAAATAGCCAAAGAACCCATTCAGAGCCCATAAAAACTTCGAGATGTAACATGACTCTATATGTTAAGAATGCATTTCGTAACACATTAAAGTTTGGTTTCTGTATTAAACAAAAATTCAGCTTTGTAAAACATGAGTTAGTGGGACAGAGGTCAGTTACAGAACAGCACCTTTGTATGTGGTAAAGACTTTATTTCCAGGGTGTCACAAGATAAATCTGAGGTGTTGTGAGAAAATTTAACAGGAATTAAGAAAAAACACTTATTTAATGCTAAAAAAAGTGATTCATTCTGGATGAAGGTTTACAAAAATACCAGTAATAATCACACATAGTCATAGATACTATGTGAAATGCAGTCTGTTTGCAGACGATGAAGCCAGAGAACTGTTTGAACAGTCGTCTGAAGGAGGCTAAGAGTCTCCTGGACGCCTTTGATCCGCCTCCTCCAGGAATGCTACGGCTCACTGCTGCTCCTCAAACACGTAGGAGACCCAAAACCACTCACCGAAGAGCTCATAAAAGGATGCACAATACTCCTCCACCACCACGACTCATGTGCACACAATATAGCCTAACACATTTATATGCATGGATAGCCTATTGTTAAATTGACTTACTTTACTTTATCTTGAATGGTTGAATGTTGATGATCTACCAATTCGACTGTTCTCCTGAAGCTGACGTGCTTATCCAGGAAGACCTCATTTAACCTCACTTGAGGGTAAACACCTGTTAAATAAGCGTAACGCATAACTAATGAACGGTTCATCTAAATGTAATCTTTGAATGAATACATTATGTTGTATGTTTTCAGCTCCCGTAGCTCAATATTAGGAATTAAATGAATTAGCTCAAAACAAGTAAAGTAAACAAACATTTTCAGTTCAGTGCTCAGCCTGTTTTTACGCCTGTTTTCAATTCTGATTTGCCAAGCTCCAAAATGTCAATGCATGCTTCTAAATGCAGAGTTTCAATCATTTATGAATGTATATCTGATCAGCGCAACCAGTCTGATGCCACTTGATCCATACTTGATGCACAAAAACAAGAATCCAGTACAGTTCAGGTCTGGGAGAGGCCGGCTGGTCAAATGCTCTGTGACGTTTTCATCTACACAAAGTGGTTGAATTTGAGATGTTAATTCTTATCAACTTAATTTGAGTCAGCATTCATAAATTGATGATTGATCATTAATGGTGTTGGTGTTCAGGCATTTAATTGTGTGTTTTGTGGTTGGTTTACTTTCAAACGTATTAAGGAGGAAATATTATCCTGAAGTATGTTTTTTAGTATGAGGCCTCCGGCAGGACAAAATCTTCACCCACATTAAATGAAAAAATGTTACTTCAGTGGTTTTCTAGCTTATTGTTAAAATGATTAGCTAAGTGTCATTGTGTATTATTTGTCATTATGCTTAATTTGAGTGAAATTGCAGTATTGGGAACAAACCTATTCAAAGCTATTCGATGTCCAAAATCAAATCTCAAAGCGATGAGATCTGTTGAGCTGTTAGATGGTTGTTCATTCCTCTTCTTTTGATAACAAGTTTTTCTGCCAAGAAATTAAAGCAAATTTAGAGTGAACATACACCCACAGGCACCTTGGTGTATGTACACAGTGGCATCGTAAACAGTGTTTGTGCTTTTCATTGCTGAGTGGGGGGGGGGCTGGAGTTGGTCCTGTGCTGTCGGTGTGAGACAATAAAAGAGCAGGAGCACCCATGACCCTCCATGTTTTTCATTTGGAAGAGAACTGTGAGACAACATTACATTAGTCGTTATTCAGCACGGACAACAAGATGCTCTGGACTGCTGCTGGTTTGCTGTTTGTTGTCTCAGGTAGATTCAATTCAAACATTTAAAGAGCAACACCATTGCTTTGTTTAACTGTATTAAAAACAAAAGTTTATCATTTCTGGACTTTAAGGCCACTTGACTCACAGTACTTAACCGCGTTGCTTTTAATCTTATATTTGGGGTAATTAGGTGTGTGTGTGGTTGAGGGTCTCTTACCTCCGGGACCCCTGAGCGGAGCTGTGGCAGGCACAGTGACGTTCACCACCACCCTCAGGCCTCCTGAGACTCCATTCCTCTCAGTCAGCTGGAGCTTCAACGGTGCGAACATCATCACTTCCACCAGCATCAACATCACTAGTTCCGAATATGCCAACAGGATCTCATTAAACCGAGCCACAGGGAACCTGGAGCTCAGGAACCTGGTGCTGGAGGACAGCGGGGAGTACACGGTCACCATCATACCGGACGGAGGGCTGCAGCAACAGGGGAAGACCACACTGAATGTGTATGGTGGGTTTAATGTTCTAGTGATGTTTAGAAATAACCTGTCGGCCATTTGAAATAGGGGTAACAATTCTTTTAAAATGAGTGCAGTCTTCAAAGGACATTGTATTGTAATAAATGCAGGCAGATAATTTTAATCGATATACACTATTTTAGTACATAAATCTTCATTTTAATCTGTATATATATATACAGCAGAAATGCTATGTTACCTGTGGTGGGCAGGGCGCTGTATTCTATTGCAATATCTAATTCAGTCCAGTACAGTAATCTTAAATACTTCCTTTGTCAAGCTGATTTCAAATCTAGTTTTAGACTGTGAGGTGGTGAGTCTTTATTTTAGACCATAGTTTGCGTTGGTGTTGAATTGTTGGTGTTGGTGAGTAGGCTCTGGTGTTGTCAGAGTGTACTAGTCTAAAAAAGTCCAAAAAATCCATTACTGTATTCACTCTTTGTCCTGTAAATGTACAAAAGTTCACGAATTCATAGGTTTAATTTGTCATATATACTAGCGAAAAATATGAATGAGAGAAAAACAAATATAAATGATTTTAAAAATAATTTTAGAGTCAGAAAATTGCAAAAGATATTTGCTAGCTAAACAACAGAATATCACAACGTATTGAAAATAACAAACACAATACTTGTGTTTATCTCCACTTCTGTATAAACTTTGAAACAGCTTGTCCAGCTGTCACGGCCATCATCACTTGACATCTCAAAGTTACTGTCACAAATAAATAAAATAAATCTTCGTTTTAGCCAAGTTCAAATATAAATTGACCGACACCAAGACACATTTTCTACGTGCATCAGTTTCTTATATTTGACCATTGTCATTGGACTGACACTCGTTATGTTCTGCCAGTGCTGATCACTGGAGCCACCATCAGCAGCCCCGCAGCCATCTTGATAGAAGATAAAAGCTCCGCCAACCTCAGCTGCGATGCCTCCGGTTCCATCAGTGCCAGAGTGTGGATGAAGGACGGCAAGCCTCTCCATCTGAGTGGCAGGGTCAGCTTCTCGGTGGACAACAGGACGGTGTTCATACAGCCTGTTCACAGGTCCAACCAAGGAACCTACCAGTGTCAAGTCAGCAACCCAGTGAGCACCATGACCGCGACCCTTAATCTCACTGTCAACTGTGAGTACTGCTCTCTGAAGATCTAGCAAAAAATAATAATAATATGGACAAATTGTAAGTGTTTGTTAAAATCTTTAGAAATGAGCTCTTCCTTTGCAGTTATTATAGGCATTGGGGTACAGGTCTGAACTCTACACCCCTAATATGGTATATTTCTTTTCTCTATGCAGTTGGACCACATAACATATCAATTAATGGACCTTCAGAAGCAGCGCCTGGCCGGAGAGTGACACTGCAGTGCACAGCGGACTCTGTCCCACCAGCAAACTTCAGCTGGATGTTCAACGGCAACGAGACACATGTTAATAACTCCATGTATATTATCGAGAGGCTGGAGGAGAAGAGCATAGGGAATTACACCTGCACTGCCAGAAATATGGTGACAAAGCTGGAAAACTCCACAGTTCTGAATCTGAGAGGTGAGATTTCACATTTTCACATGAGAAATGAAAAACCGATGCATTTTATTTGTCAGTAGGTGGCATTTCCAGGGGTGGTAACAGTTGGGTTTTTTTTTACTTCACGAAGCATCATGCACTGCTCCCTGCTGGTCGTTCTCAGTGCCTCTGATCAGTGCGCTGACTCTGAGAGAGTTAATGTAAGAGGAAGTTGCAGGTGAGATGTGACCGCTGAGATTAATCATTTCTAATATATCTTCCTTATTGTTCGTATTTAACTTCCCTCTGTCTATTTGTTCTTCCTATTGTCATGTTCATTTACATTGCTTTATACTTTTTTCTCAGGTGTTTTCTTCCCTGTTGCATTTTGCACACGATCAAGGACCTGAATAAAACCAACCAGAATGTGCTGCAGACGAAATTAAACTTTGATGCTCCAACTTGTCATTCCTGAGATAAAGTCACATTGGAGAAACAATTATCTTACTTGCTAATCAAATAGACTTTTGGGAATCAATTTAAAAATAATTACACAGGAGATGTAAGTAATTAATGCCACTATTAATTAAATATTCACATGTTTTATTTTATTGTTTGATTCAGCCTCAACTGGATTTATTATTCACATTTCTTGCGTATTATTTAAGATATGTGCGGATGTAAGAGTGCAAATAAATGTCTGTGTGTCCACATTTGGTTTAACAAGTTATACCTCCATGAAATCCTTTTCCATATACTGATTTATACTGCAGGAATAATCCCTTGTTTAAAACCAAAGGACACGGAGGTGTATGGTAAAAAGAAATCGAATGATTTTTTGATAAAAGCTAATTACAAGACCATGAGGAATGCTTAGTTTTAAGGGTTTTTTATCCCTGCTCACAAATAAACCACAACTCTGTGTGGATATGCTTGTGGGTTGCATGGATTGTTCCATGTTATTTATATTTCTTCTGGTATGTGTCTGGGATACTGTATGTTTCGTGTATTATTCAATGTGATCTATTAATAAATAAATACATGATTTGCTCATGTAGATCCGATCAGATTGACTCAGTCTTCAAAAACATTGTCTTTTTTTCTGGTGGATGTCACGATAAATAAACCTCGAAAGGTCAAAACCACTCAGTGAAGTGGTTTCTGTGCTGCTGTGAAGTGAAGCGACACCTGAGATAAACACTCTACATATCTTATCTTGTAAACGTACACAGTCATTTTCCAGCAAGATTCTGGAGCTCATGAACCCAAACATGAAAACTGATTCCTGTTTTATGTATGAATGTAAACCATTAATTTCAGTGTTTGTCACAGACACTGATACCAACACATCATAATGTTCAATGCACCATGTTCTCCAATAAGAAAACATTTCGTGTGCTTTGACTTGGAGGAATGTAACTCGGGATGCAGAGCTGTGCCTGTTGTCGTACCCTGTAGACCAGTAATTTACATGCAGGCAACAAGCCGAGTGTGACCAACTGACACAGTCAAATCTTAGCATCCCTGACCTGATTACCCTGTTGAACACCTGGGGCCACGTCAGCCAGGTACTCTGATTGGAGGAGATAATTATACATCACTTTTTTGAGAAGCAGCTTCCTTCAGGTGCCTTGACACAAGGTCACTTGTGCGAGGCTACAAAATGAACGCTCTGTTCTGCTTTATGCTCTTTTGATATCATCCAGCATCTGTTGCAACAGTTTTCTACTTTAGTCTTTATATTGTGTGTCCTCTAACACAACAATCAGAGACTACTGATTATAAAGTCATCGTTCAACTTTTCCGATACTTTCAGATTGTCCTGACACGATATCTATTGTGGTAACAGCCTCAGCTGAAGTGGACTCACTTCCAGCTGCAGTCTACTAGTGACACTATAATGGTCTGAATGCAGGTGAACATTAAGCTGGATGCATTATAGAGAACTATAAAGACACAGGGAACAATCACCATGATAATACAACATAGTGTTCTGTATTCTTTTCTTATAACTTCCTTAATCACAGTGGAAAGTAAAAGTCATCAGTCATAATGCTGAGGGTAATATAATCAATCGGAATGAAGCCAAATAGCATTTAGACCGTCATGTGTCAATAAAACTCAGATGCTAAAACTAATGTTCCACAGCACTTAAATCCATGAGATGAAATATAATTATTTTACACATAATTAAAGAGGACATTAGACATTACATAAGACATTACAGATCAGTCATTGGAATTAATACAATTAGCATGTTTTATATTGAATTGGCAATGGATTGTGTGACTGCATGGTCAAACAGAAAGAAAGAAGATGGTGGGTAGTGATAATCATAAGCTGATTATGTACAATATACATTGATGTACAAATAAAAATGTCCTGTGTGTGTGTGTGTGTGTGTGTGTGTGTGTGTGTGTGTGTGTTGTGGTGTTGGGTGTTTTATGTCATTATTTTATTTTGAATTTGAAGATAATAGGAGGTATTCACAAGATTTACAGCTAACAGTAAAAGTTGCTTTATATTGTTTAGTTCAACCTGACAACGGCAGGTTAAATAGAATAAAATGCTTTTTATTCCATTAAATACTCATATCTCTAAATTTAACATGTCTCTGTCAAAGATTTGATTGAAAATTGAAGAGCTACGATGAGCAATAACAAGGTTTCTCTTTTGATAACAAGGCTCTCTGTAGGAGTAAACACCTGCTGTCATGCTTTAAAAAAATCCATCTTTTTTTCTTCTCTTGGCTATTGAAATGTTTGACCTCATATTAATTAGATTTTTCAAAACTTAACTGTAAAAACTTGCAAGCTTCCAAATGTCTTTATTCATTTTTAAACCTTTGAGGATCCACCCTCCCCCAACTATTTGTTGTATTGTACACCTGGGTTCATCACCTGAGGCAACAATAAAAAAAGCTTTGGGTCCACTAATGAGTTCTGCATTTATGTAGGAATTTTTTCAGACCTGATCAAGATCTTATCAACAATCATTTAGACAGGTACACATTTGCAGAAAATGCATAATTTTCCATTTAATTTGATGCTAAATGGCATATTTGAAAACATTTCAGTTTACACCTCTTTTCCTCTTTAAATTCTCCCCAGCGCACACACACACACACACACACACACACACAGAGAGAGAGAGAGAGAGAGAGAGATTCTCACATCAATGAATATGCTGATATGAAGAGACAATCATTGCCCCCTCCAACAGTGAGTATCCACAATTTCCTCCTTCATACAAAAGAGAACAAAAGCCTGACTCACTGCATACTGCTCTAACTGCATACCCAGGAAAAGTAGAGCATTTATAAAATATGACGTAACATATGCATTGTATGTACAAACAGAATATCAAATCAAACATTATTATATGCAACTTTGTGAGGCTAGTTTGGACTCACTTTCTGTATTTCTGCTTTCATCTCCAGGAAATCGATCCACCACTCTTTGGCACAGAAGGCAAAAGTATTGTTACTTTTTAAATAAATGTACTTTATTTTTACATACGATTACTTGTAATGCACTACATCCCATCGTAGTATTGCTACTGAGAGGATCTGAAATTTGATCCATTATAATCAGGACTTCTGAATATGTTTTTTTACTAGCCTTCTGGTGCAAAACAAGTCTTGCTCATCTGGGAATTGCTTTGTTCAAACAGTAAAATAAATGGTTTCAACATCACATTAGTTACTCTAGATGTCATTATCATCACTTGACCACATGAGGTCACTGTATAGGCGGCAGAGAGAAAATAAATCATGCTGATTGCTGACTGTTGATTGCTGACATGGCAGTTCAGACTTGAAATGATCCGCCGTGTGAGAGTTTTGATATAGTTTAAATTCCTGGTAAAAGTCCTGAGAGATGGGAAAATGCTTGCTGCTGCAATAGAGAACTGTACTTTTTAATAAACTGTAAATTTACAGTTTTGAGGCAACTATTGTACTTTTCACTCCACTACATTTATGTTGACAGCTTTAGTCACTAGTTACTTTCCATAGTCAGATCATTAATACAAAATAAATTATTATCTATTTTTAGGGATGAAACCAGCAGTTAAGCAGTATATAACGTAGTTGTAATTAACTCCACCTTTATGAGCTGCAACATTAAAGTGATGAACACATTAATGCATACATACTTTTACATTGTGTACCTTAAGTATATTTTGATGTTTTGTACTTTTATTTAAGTAAAGTTATGAATGACTCTTGGAACAGTTTATTTCTGCACTGTGGTATTACATAAAATATCTAAATACTTCTTCCACCACCGATACACTATTTTAACATAATGTGGCTTGATTTGTCCTAGTACTGTACTATTGTGACCTATTTCTGGTGCATTAATCTGTGTGTGTGTGTGCCTGTGTATATTTATACTATAATATATAAAATAATCTCTCTTAAAGCTGCGTATGCAGGTTGCATTTACAATATATTTGGTATAATTTAGTGAAATCAATATATTCTGACAGCTGTCAGTAAATCAAACCTAACCTTTGTGGCTGCTCCAGGCATTTAGTCATGCTCTCAAGGGTTTGATGACATGTTTACACTACAGCCTCACAGCAGGTGATACAGTATAACGCAATAGATGGATTCATCCTCTGGGGACCATGAATGTGTGTACAACATGGCTGAAAACAGGTCAACAGAAAAACATACTGGTCATCAGATAAGTTTAAATATTGCAGGGAGGAAAAGTACAAGCAGAAACAGCCACAGTGAGCTGTAGCTAAAGCAAGCCAGCACACTTCCTTCTTCTTTTATCTTGCCCCGCTGTGCAGTTGACCACTTGATCACAGCACGTCACGGTTGCTCACAGCTGAGCTCGGCTCAATTACCTCCCCCACTATCCAAAAAACAGCCATTAATGTTACTGCACTTGAATTTAACCCAGCAATCATGTACACTGGACTATTCCGGTTATGGATGTGTAAGACAAAAACATTATCTGGCTCCCAGGGTGTCACATGACCCGCAATTTTAAGCGTGGCCATAACACTGAACTCCCCCCACAGACAGGTGCTGTTCCTGACCAAACATGTTGACAGATGAGATCTGATGAGAAAAAAAAACCCAGCAGATTTATCTTGGGACCTTACGTCAGGGCCTGATCCCTCAGTTGGGAACTACTTGACTAAACTACCGAATACAATTTATAAAAAGTAGCTACACCTCGACTAGCTGCAACAGTAAAATGCTTCATATATAGTGATGTATCAGTAATCTAATATCACAGCCATAGGGGCCATTTCCTACTGAACAAGTACATTTTGCTGATATTATTTCTGTACTTTTATTTATGTTTGAATGCAGGGCTTTTACTTGTAATTGAGTATTTTTACATTGTTGTAGAGGCAAGATCTGAGTTCTTGCACCCCTGGCATGACTGTTTCCATATCAGTGAATCATATCAAGAACAAATGCAGCGAACCTTCCACTCAAAAAGCAAAGACATGCGTCACTGTGGGACTGTTTGAATATTTTTATTCCAAAAGGAGTTTGTGTGTCTATAGGTTTGAACAACAGGGTGAGCTCTCTGAACAACGTCATTGCACCTTCACCGCAACACCTCCCATCTTCACCCACAATCACACTATAGAACCTCTTGCTCTTCAATAGGAATAATAACAACAATTTAATCATAATATTCATCATCAATTTTAATAATCCATTTAGCACTAGTATAGAAATATGAAAAAATACCAAAGAAAAAAACATAAAAGAAAACAAAACGGTTTGTTTTGTGGAGTGACTGTTCAGACACCCCATCTGAGTTGTTTTGTGACCCTCCCTTCCCTTTTAATATTCATACTTGCAGAATTTTGGCAATTTTTTTTGTACCCTCCTCTTGTCTCTCCACAGTAAACATAAATGCTTCCAGCTGATGGTTTAAAGCTGTTGATAGCCACTCATTGGCCATGTGGTGCTGTCATTTATCGAGATTTGTGATTTTGTACTCAGAACAAACCAAAGACGACATGGAAAAGACAAAAAAACAAAACAACCAGTGCGGTTTGTTTAGACAACAAGGGAATCAGAAATTAAGATGTTGTGTGTCTATGTGTGTGTGTGTGTGTGTGCGCGCGTGTGTGTCTCTTTGTGTGTTTGTGTGTGTGTGTGTGTGTGTGTGTGTAGTGTGACTACGCGTGGAAAGTTTGGTTGGCTCCTGGTGCGTCGTCAGCATTCAGAACACAAAGGCAGAAGTACACAGAGAGAAAGAGACGTATCAGATCCAAGCCTGCCTCTGCTGACAGCAATCATTCAGAGAAACAGCAAACAATGTTACCATTCATTATCTGGAGCACAACGGTGTCAACAAATCTGTTTCACTGCAAAATGCATAATTTTATACAGCAACGCAATATTTCCCTAGACAACAATGCCAGTGTTTTTTTCCAGGGGATTTGTAAAGGGCTGAACTGGTGGTTTTGCATGTTGCCTCACACACTCTGTAATACTGCTGAATATGGATGACATGTGAGGGATCATGTCCTCCAAGCAGCTGATAACTTCATGTGTATTGGAAGAGACCTGTGGCTTGTGGTACACATGGGAAAATCGACATTCCAAACCGGGAGCAAACAAGAGGAAAAGAAAAAAGCAAATAGAAATATATTGATGCGTTCAGGAGGCAGGGAACTCAGACTTTCCAGAATTAAGAATCAGCTGCAGAATCAGAAGCATTGCATTCAAATTATCTTCTGTCAGGAAATCAAACCATAAAAGACAAACAATAAGCAAACACGGACACTGGACAGGAGGAAGAGGATTCAGTAATAACTTTGCTGCATCAGTGTTTTCAATGCAAGGATGTCAGCATTTCCTTTTCATAACTAAATATACTAACTATAACTAAGGGTGTGCAGCAAACCGCCCCCTAGTTCAGCAGTACGCAGTGAGTCACTCTGAAGTGAATGCTTTGGGAATTGATTAGGTAACTGATTCAATGAGCCACTGATGAGTCAATGACCTGTAGTGCAGAAAATGCTAATGCAGCACTTGATAATGACATGTCATATTAAAAATATATAATCTGGGGCTGATATTGTGCAATCCAAAACAAAAGATATGATACTGTGTCACAGTAACGTTTGTTTCTGAGGTGGACACAAATAAATCGTGGGTACGTTTTGATTAGGGTAAACTAAAGGCAAATCACGCTGCAGTAACCAATCACACCTGATACCTGGTATTACATTCATGTAAATAAATGAAGTGAAGCTCATTCTTTCACTACTGACCTAAAACTGATCTGATCTGTTTTACTTTTCTTGATCTCTTTGATTGATCCTGGACATCAATAGAAGCAAGTGCTTAATTCGATTTGGATTAGTAGGATGTCTGCACACAAACGCGAGGTGATGATGATGATGGGAGGTGAAGGTGTATCAAATAAAGCGGACTTAACGGATAAGGCTGCCAATATTGTGTATTTTTCTTCTTGTCAACAAATCCCACAAAAAGACCAAAACCACCAATGTGTTCTCAGTACTTTCCAACTTCCCCAGCCTGTTTGTGGCACACAGCAACAAGACCCTTTGGTCCCACTGATGATGCAACTCTTAACAAATGGGCACAAATATATACTTTAGTTTAAAAAAAGAAGGTTTTTCAGAAGCAGCTGGGCATTGTAGTTTATTGCAAATATTGCTCGAACCAGTGCAACAATGTGACTCGGATTGTGTTTTTAATAGTTTTTAAACAATGGCGGTCCGTGGCACAGAGGAGTAAGCTACATGAGGCTTTGGCTACTTAATTGTCAGATCAATTCATTGCTGGTTTCGGTATTTTCATTGGATTTGTTGACAATAAAAACATAGAGATCCACCATGGCATTCCCTTTAAGCACCACGGCAAGTAAAGACTGTAGTGCTTCACACAACAGTAGGGCTGTAACATACACAACATCATTAAAAGAGACCAGATTCCCTTCACAGCCATAGTGATCATGTATTTCTTCTCTATTTATCAGCATGTTTCCCTGTGTGAATGAGTCCCCAGCCACCAAGGGGAGTAATTAGGCGATCAAAAGCTTGAGACAGTATTGACAGGGCTGTGTTGAGTCTATCACTCTGGCAGGAGCCTCTACTGTGAACGGCCAAGTCTGTCTGTTAAACAGAGAGAAGGGAGGAAGCTGCAAGCTACAGCCTGCTGGCGCATTAACAAGCCCCTTAAAAGATGCCCAGAATTAACAGATCAGGACAGATCTAATAATGGAAGTAGTTCAGTTTGGGATTTCTCATTCAAATTCAGTGGTGTCCTTTTCATTCTCTGCCTCTTTCTATCTCCTCTCTATCTTGCCCCTCTGTCTCTGTCTCGCCCAGTCCCTCTATCTCTTCTACGCTGTGTGAACAGAGGTGGAAAAGGAAGTAAAGGCTTGGCAAGCGTTACCCAGGATAACGAGGCACATTCATTTCACATTTCAAAGCCTATTGCACTCTCTCGCCTCTTTTTGAGGCTGTCTGATTATCTAACATTTGTAGAAGGGTGCTGTTTCTGTGTACACGGTTCTCCTCACTTTGAGTAGTTGCAGACAGACTTACAGGAAGCACAAATTTTTACATACACACACGCACAGTGTAAAGAGGACAAGCCGACAGTTTCCTCTGCTACTGTTTGCATTATGTTGCCTTGAAGTCGTTAAATCCACCTTCCCTGATACCATCCAAAAAGCAGCTATTGGGGCCCAGGGAGGGACACAAAACTCTTGAACACAATTAGCCGCAGTCAAGTTTCTTAGTACGTTATAATCCACCATATTGTCACACCTAGTCTGTATATAACTCTGTAACTCCCACTTAGAACAATGGTAACAAAACAAGAAAGACAAGAAAAGAAAAAACAACAGGAAATAATTCTCTGGAAGTCTTTTAGTTGCTGTTTTAAATCACATACGGATACAGTATGTCTTTCAACAAGGCTTCATTTTACTAGAGGGGTAGTTGGCTTCCAGGGAAGTGTCTGTGGAAGAAAACCAGCTCCCTCAAATCTAAAGGTGAAGTGAGGGGGAGTGAGGAGAGAAAAAGGAGCCAATGGAAACCATCATCAGGTCATGTGCACTTCCGCTCAGATTTGTCCAAAGTGAACTGTTCTTCAGAGGTGATTATAGAAGCTTAACCGACGACCATCTCACAGCGTAGCCAGTTCTGAGTCTGTAGGCCTCCTTTTAAAAGGTCATCTCATTTTCTATTGGACGACCTTGCAGAGTTCAACTCTTTTCTTCCTCCATCTCTCCCTCTTTTGTTCTCAGATGCAAGTCACCTGTGGCAATGAGCAGTGTTTCTCTCAGCAGCACAAATGTTCCTCAGCCACATCACTGGCTCCCCTGCAGCCTCTCACCCCCGCCCACTTCTTCTGCTCTCAGTCCTGGTCGCCCAGTAGGTCTGTGGTGTTGCTGTTCTGTGGAGGGGGAATGGGTCGGGAGGTATGAGGTGGGGGGCTGTGGTGCAGCCGCCTTGGGCTTGGCCCCCCTCCGCCCTCACTGTCTGTGTTGGATGAGGATGGGGGTGGGGGTGGGGGTAGCCTCGGAAGGGGTGCTGATGAAGGTGGTATTCTTGTTGTGGTGGACCCCATGCTGCTGCCTGATCTCAGGCTCTGGATTCTCCGGCACTCCTGGCAGATCCGCACGTGGGTGCAGCTGCGGGAAGGCAGCATCACAGGGGTAGGGGCTGGTGGAGGAGGGGTGGTGTTGGCCCCCAGTGGATCATCTAGGATCCGCTGGGGCCCAGGGCCCAGCTCGGAAGGCCCTGTCCCCCCTGCTCCACCTCCTCCACCTCCAGCTCCCCCTGTCAGCGGGCCAGCTCCACTGTAGAGCTTGCCATTGCTGAGGCGCATCTCCCGGACCAGGCGCAGGGGCCGAGGGGCCCCCAGAGCTATGCGTGTGGGGTGGCGCAGGGCCGCTGAGCTGCTGAGGGGCCGACGGCGGCGCATACGGGAACTCTTCTTACAGGAGACGGCGTTTCGGAATTCTGTGATCATTTCCCGACAAACAGACACCTAAAGGAGAAAAGGAAGGAGGGAGGAAAGAGGGAAAAACGGAAGGGAAGGAGGCAAAGGTCGGGGCGCCACAGACACAGTGTAGGCAGGCAGCAGAACAAGACAGTGGTAAGGCAGTACATGAATAGGAGAGCGGAGGAAAAAACAAGAAAATTGAAAGGAAAAGCAGAAAAAAAAGAAGAACAAGGCGGGAACAAGGCAGAAAGAACAGACACAGTAAGGCATGGTAAACGAAAAAGTCGCAGGAGAAGCGGGGGCACAGAGATCAACAAATGGAGGGATGGTTTGAAAACAGAAATGAGGAGGTGATGGGGAAGGATGTAGAAATGGATAGAGATGGGAGAATATTCAAGGAGCAGAGAGAGTTATTACAATCCAAACACACAAAACACCCAAATGTTGTTTAGTTTATGGGCACTTCATTATGGCACTATGCACTATGAACGGACAGGCAGGCCTGCAAACTCAGGTGCACATACAAAGGCACACTCACACGTACAGCAGCTGTGCACACTGTCTCACACACACACACACACACACACACACATACACAGAGTAAGACACTCTTTAACACCCACAAATCATTTTCATCATTCCAACAGCACAACTACTGTAATTTGCACCAAGGACAAACAAAATGCATCAACATGTCCACTACAAACAACATTCTCATTGAAATCATAATAAAATGTCATGTGCTCACATAAACAGAAACAGTACTCGTTATCGGAGAACAGACACTGATGGCCGAATGACAGGAGGTGTGTGTTTGAGAGAGAGATAGAGGGAAACACACAGTGAAATGGGTGAGAAGTAATCCAAGAATGGAAACGAAGAATACCAGCGTACATGTGAGGCATGTAAAAGAAGATACATCATGACATTTAATGCCAGGGAAAAAGATCACACTACTTTATTATGCAAGCAAATATTGGCATTTCTCAATATTGCTTATCCGTACCATCAAGTTTAGCTCACAAACACTAGAAGGGCACAGTGACTTCAAAACAGGCAGGACATGCAAAGTGACATCAAAGTCTCTATTTGTTGTATACATTTTGGACATTACAGCAGTTCAGTGCCACATACTTGAACATTCCTCCATCTCACATGCACATAACACGTTGAACCTCAAATGTTACAGCACACACAAACAAACAAACACATACAAATGAAGGCAAAAGCTGAAAAAAATCTACCCACTCTCTCTCTCACACACACACAAACACACAAACATACACACGTAAAAAACAACAGAATTAAAAAAGGTTGGCGGGATGCCATGAGAACCTACTGGGGTGTGTCTGTGGGGTCGGCGAGGGCAGGTATGGGGGCATACCTCATCGGTCTCTGCCGAGCGGCGTGTCGACCACACAAACTCCATAATGGCCACAAACACGGCTATGATGAGGCCACAGATCAGCACAACAAAGATGCCCCCAATGTTCTCCATGCCCAGACCTGAGAGTGGGCCACAGGAGACCAACATTAGTAACACACACGCAGAAACACACCAACACCGACATGTCTATTTATTTTTGTTACTCTTAAATTTACTAGTCATGGGGAGTCCAACACTGACTGCAGTGCATTTCAAGTCTTTGTGCTAAACTAAGCTAACCAGCTGCTGGTTGGAGCTTTATATTTATTGTACAGACATGAGAGTGGTATCAATCTTCTCATCTAACTCCAGGGAAGAAAGCAAATCACCTTATTTCCAGAAATGTCAAACTATTCCGTTAAGTCTGAGAAAATTATCTCTGGTTGGAGGCCACACATATTTAATAGACAGCCTGTGTAACAAACTGCAGGAAATTGAAAGACATGGGTCTTACCACTCATTGAGGGTATAAATGTAGGATCCAGTATTTTTGGAGCTTTACTCATACAAAGGACTAGGAGTCTGGATTTCTCAGCCTCTGCAGGTCATATTTCGACCATTCTTTTTTCAAATCTGTCTCTTGCAAGTATCTCAACTATATCTAAGTGCAATACTAAGTCGCTGGAGTGCTCTTTCAATTGAATTTAAAAATGTAAATGGCCCATGATGAAGTGCCAGAAATATGGGTCCCTGAAATGCTTGAGATACACTGTAGAGATGAAGCTGATTGATGCTGAAAGGTAAGGCACAAAGTATTTTCTTTCAGAGTTACCAAAACCATTTTTAAAAGAGATTTTCATCTGACAGCTGTGGCATAAATGCCAAGGCATTTTCATTGTCTTTGTCATTTATACAGGCACAGGCACACACACACACGTGAACAGACATACTCACTCCAATAAAATTCCCATTACACACCACCTGAGACAAACAGAAGACATTTGGGAAAGTAGATTGCACTAAGCACCCTTCACAAGGACATTAGGTTGGGCATTAGCCATTAGCTGGACTGTAGCAGAGAGTGAGGAGACTATTACTGGGGACATTAGAGAGAAGGAGGGAGACAGACAGCTGCGGTCGACTGACCCTTGGCACGGTGGTCCTCCTCTTTGGGACATTGGCCTCCCTCCCACCACCTCCTCTTCAGTATCTCCAGCCTGTTATTCTCCTGCAGCTGGAGGATGGCCAGCGTGATCTCATCTCTGAACGGAGAACCTGGCAAATGACAGGAAAGCAGGATAAGAGCAAGTGAAGGAGGACAGAAAAGGTGCAGCAAAAGAGCCCAAAGAGCCCGAGAGTTATTTCAGAAGAGGAGGAAAACACGAACTGAGGAAAGTGTGAGAGAATCACAGGGGGAAAAAATGCTGTTGCAGCCCGGAGATAGCTACGAGTGATCTTACTGAGAGAATAAAGAGAGGATTAGTGAGAGATAAAGAGTGAGATTACAACCAGACAGAGCCAGTGGTACAGCTGCTGGTCAGACAGCATACAAAGAATGTTATGAACTAGATACAGTAGAAAAGAATAGGATGGTTTAAAGAGTCAGTTCACCACAAATTGCAAATACATTTTCTCAGTTACCCTAGTATTATCTATCAATGAAGATGATCAGCAGACTGCAGTGTGAACAGTTTTCATTGCAACTACTTTCTGCCAAAAAAACGACCCTAAGAAAATTGTTGACAGTGTGACTGTGAATTATTCAGAGTAACAGGGCGAGTGTTTCTTGAAAGACACATTGCTCTTGAGATCTTTTTTCCCCCAATTAAACTCAAACTACCCAAAAAACTACCTGGTAACAGAGCCTGATGATGATCTCAGATAACACTCACTCAGAGCATCGCCTGTTCTAGCCATTATCCTCTGAGAGGCACTACAAATCACTTTCCTCCGTGACAAACCATTTTAAAAATACAAGAGCATCATTGGCCACTACAGCAGTACAGAACCTGGACTCCTCGCTCCATAAGCATATATTGCTGTCTGAGTGTTGTTGTCACCACGTGTTTGTTGTCCGCGCAATGGTGTTGATAAAAACATGTTTTTAACACACTATCAATGACATATCTGTGTATTCATCAAAGTGAATTAAATTAAGTTCAAGGAAAAGACCATTGCGGGAATTATGCTTATTTGCTTTCTTGCAGAGAATTAGATTAAAAGGTTGATACCACTTTCATATCTGTCCGTTCAATATAAAGCTGCAGCCAAGACGTGGTTAGCTTAGCTGGAAAAAGCTAGACTGGTTCTGTCCAAATAAATTAAATCTTCCAACCATCACCTTTAAAGCTTAGTTATGGCTTTATGAGGGTTTCGTGCTGGACAATTTCCTCCTGAAGGCTTTTTGATTTCACACACAATTTTTTTTGGTTTTAATTTGGATGAACCAACCCTTCAAAAAATGTTTGAATATCTAAATATCTCTCCTTTTGGTCTAGACCTCTTTCTCTTCTCTGGCCTGTCTCTTTATGTCTGTGTCTGCTCTGCATGCTGATGTACAGTAACTCTGCTTCATCTTCCTCCATACCTTTCTCACTTTCTGTCCTTTTTCCCTTCTCTCTTTATTCTTGCCCTCCTCCTCTGCGTTAGAACAGATCGCTGTGATGCAGTGACACCACCTCTACACGCTGAAGAAGGAGCTTCAGAAGAGCCGGATGTGTGTGGAAAAGCAATTAACTTCATGTTCATTACTTCCAGTTGAAATACTTACTAATCCCTTAGATTATATAAATCAACCACGTACAAGACATTTTACAGATCTAATCTCTCACCAATCAGTACTACTACATGTGTCTATTTAGCATAATTGATCTGATGCAGGTGTATCTGCCTCTCCCACAGTCAATTGAGGGATTTTAGAGATTTGAGGTTTATATAGAAAGTCCTTTATGATCAGATAAAAAAGCACTTTTACACAATTTTAGTATAAATGCCATTTTTACATTTTTAATTACAGTAAATGTATGTCAAGCCACAGATCACAGGCACAGACTGGGATCCCTGGTGCTACACTTGAATTGCTCTCATCTTAGCTTTCATTTTTAAAACATTGCGTCTCATTGGTGATTATGTTGCTTCTGCCTCTCTGTTGCATCCCTTGTGGCTTCCCTGCACTCGTTGCGTCGTCCTTAATTTAAATTTTTCTTTTATTGATAAATTATAGGTCATCAAAAACATGACATCTACCCTATCAATCGAGGCAAAAAGACAAAAGGTGATTGAGTGTTTGCTGTAGGGGCTTGTAGGCTTCTGAAAGTGACTAAATCAATATAGGCTTCACAGACTTGTGATAATTTCAATAATATGTTATAAACTGTTTCTATTTGTCTGTTGGTATGTCTAGGCTTTGTTTCAGTATTTTTGAAAATCATAGTAGCAACTTATAATGTAATAAGTATTCATTGAAGTAACTCATGAAATGTGATAACATACTGTAATTCTCTATATTGTAAATACAGTATTAAAAAAAGCAACAAATTAAATTACATGGGAGCTTTAAACAATGATTATCTCTAAACTTCTTGTGTAACATATGTAACTCATTAATACAGAGATTATTTAAGTTACTGTAGTAAACTAATGAATCTCTTTATTATATTTGCAGGTTTTACTACATGTTTTACATTTTGAAGTTATTGCCTGGTAGTTATTACATTATCAGTACAAGCACTCTGTAACATTTGTTATTACCCAGTGGCATGCCAATGCCATAGCCTTTGGTGTCCAGCAGGCCTCCTATCTGGGTGAGATTACAGTTGAGACCGCGGTGGTACTCGTTCATGGTGCTCTCCATCAGGAAGGCATACTTGGAGTTGACCACGCGGGCGATGCCCTCCTCTGTGCTTTTCACAAATACACCGGGCTGCTTAGAGTTCATGTAGTTCCACATCCTCTGGTAGGTCTGGTAGCGTGAGTTCTGTAGGGGAATGGCAAAACAGCAGCGGTAATTAAACACTGACTACAGACGTGTGTTTGTAAATTCAGAAATCCTAACATGTCCTATCACCTGTCTTTAAAGCAGAAATCAAATGGAGGTCAATAAAAAATGAAAGAGGGAAAACAGAAAAAGAGATGCAGTAAAACATCAATGGTAAATAGAGGGTGAAAGGAGAGAAAAGAGAAGAGGGAAAAAAAGCAACGTGAATCAAGGCAACAGATTATTCGCTCATGGTGTAGCTGATGTATCGTCTTTCATACAGATGGAGGTAAATCAGCACACAGGAGGTGGTTCAGCACTTAGCAAAATATGGCAACCTTCAAAACAGGATTAAGTGTTTTAAGTGTACAATTACATCTTGTATCTCTGTGTATTGTGTGTAAGAAGAAAGGCAAAGAGTACAGAGAGTGGCATCTGTGTGTAATAATGCGAGTGTGTATTGTGTGTGTGTGTGTGTGTGTGTGTGGATTAGGCATTGAGTGGGGTAATGTACTGTAGCATTTAAACGGGCTTATGCAGGCAAACATAAACCATTCTTTCTTATATTCTCAATATGGACAAACACCACGAGAATGCAAAACACACACTCACAATTTGGCACATGGCCATTTCCCATGCATGCACACAAATATACAAATACATTTTTTATACACTCACCTACACATACTCCCACATGCAAACACACCTACACACAAAGACAACACACACACACACACACACACGCTCTATGACAAACAGATGCCAACACAGATGCCGGAAGCGCTCTCATAAGCAAACACAGGCAGTCAGCCACTTAACACAAACACAAACAGCCATAAAGAAAACAAGAGAGGAACTCTAGATATAGTTGAAAATATGAGGACAGCCACTCATTCCATGCACTGCAATAAAGACAAACACACACAAAAGCAAAATCTTTATGAAAGATTGACGCTATAAAGGCAATTCAGGAAACTGTCCCATTCTAGATTAAATCCAAATGCCATCAAAAACAATACAATTTAACATGTACATATGGATACAAACACGCAGAAATATCCATTCAAAACAGCCAAACACAAAGCCAACCAGAGCCACTGATGGTGCAGTGGGTCGTACCATGAAGAAGGTCATGGTGCTCCCTCCGTGGATGGTGCCATACTCAATGTTCGTCTGGTCGGCCAAGTCGTCCGGAGACTCAATGGGAACCTCCATCCTCTGGACGGTCAGGAAGGCTGCCAGGTTGGCCGTGTAGGAGGAGATGATGATCAGGGTGAACGCCCACCTACGAGGTGGAGACAAGGGGAGAAAAAAAGTGTAAAGGGTAAGCATGGATGATATGGGTACTTTTATCACGGTATTTGTAATTTCTGATATTTTTCTGATATAATATCATGATACAATAAAATGTCCGGAAAATCAATTGAGACATTTTCCACAGATTAAATAACCAATTTGGAATCCAGCAGTGGAAATACCTGAAAAACAGAGATATTTTATCGTTGAAAATCATATAAAAATCCAATATTACTATAAATAAAGTGCATTTTACTGATTTGCATCATAGCCCACAATGGCCTAATATACCCAGGATGTTAAAAGGAGAGATACCTCAATATAAACAGTATGGCAAAATCCCAAATTTACATTGTTTCACAGTATATCCACATCGTATCACCCAATCCTAAGGGTAAGAAAGAAAAGGGGTTCAGGTTTTCTGGACTAGCAGATAATATTCTAGCCCCACAACTTCAAAGATGGGACTCTCTTGTGACCTTTCTTGCATGTCTAAAAACTTTCTTCAAGAGGAACGTCACCCCACTATACTTAATAATATCCCCTTTCCCATTTCTAGCCCAACTCAGTGTAACTTGTCTTCTCCTGTGTATCTCCTTAGCTCTTAGTAATCTTCTCTATCACAGTCACTCTTTTGCCACAAGAACATAATCAGCCTAATGTAATATTTCTGTGAATTTAGCATTTTTGCATTGTTTTTTCTTGAAATGTTGGAGCTCAGGGACTGAAACTTAAGCGCTATATGTCAGCTACGTGCTTAAACTTTAAAATGTAAATGTCATAATCTCACACAGCAGATGTAGTAAAAACTGAAGGTTATTGATGAAAAAATTAAAAGTGGGACTGAGCTTTTGCAAATACGCCCCATAAAATCTGGAACAATTTACCATATGTAGTCTGCCATCGCCGTCATCATTTTAATGTGTTTAAATGTTTACATTTATTTTATTTTATAACTATTTTATTAAAATTGTGTTGATGTTTTATCTTAACTGTTTCTACCATTCGGCATTTCTTTGTTTCTCTTTTTGTTTAGCAGTTTGTTAACCTTTGATTTTGTACCATGCTAATACATTTTAATATTTTTATTACGACAACATGTAAATGTTCATATAGCAACATTTAACACGTGACAGTTGGAAGTTTAAAGATCTCTTACAGAGATGTTTGAAGATACAAACAAAATACAAAAATGCTTTTAATAATAATAATTTGTGTCTGACATGGTTTTTCTTTTTTAAAGAAATTCAATAAATTTAATCAAATTTCTCAAAAGCGCACTGACTCCTTGTGCCTCATAAAAATAATCAAAAATCTACAAACATGCAATTTCCACATTTTTTATTGCTGTGCGCAAGATGTCTCCTGCTTCACTGAAAGGTCAATCCTCAGTGAATGTGCACTGGAGGCTTCAGGTTTCCACATCACACTTGTGTAAATTGCATACTGGACCATGATTGTCACAAAACCCTGCTCGTACATACACGTCTTGATTCAATGTGAGCAAGGAGAAACTTTCCCTCTTCAGCAGATGAATATAAAAATAGCCACTGAGTGTCAAACACATTCATCATTCTGCACAGTGAAGGTCAAACATCCAAGTGAAGTAACACATGTTTCAGTGAAATGGGTGGCCAGCACACGCACACAGACTTGACCATTCTGTTACTTACCACACACCACTAACACATCTGGTGGACAGGGCTCTGGGCATTATCTCCGATCCCTGCTGCATGAAGCCTCCGACAGGGAACCACAAGCTGTTTCCCAGGGTGTACTGGTTCTCCAACATGTCCCTGCGCTCTCGCAGACACGGGTGAGGGTTGTACCACTCATAGGGGCTCAGCCTGGTGGGGACACACAGGTACAGTGAAATGACCTTCAGGTGAGACTGCAGCACAGAAATGTACCTTTGTCATATCATTCAAGTTACCACCAATCAGTCATTTGATCCCTGTCAAACCGTCTGCTGGAGGTTGTATAAGGTAAAAGAATTCCGTTAAGTGACAGGCGATTTGCGTTCGACAAGATAAATGGCGAAAGAGCACAGATGCGAGCTGCAGACTATCAGTACAGTGCGTGATGTAATGTATGGACCTTGCAGCCAGGAAGAGCACACAGCTGACAGCCAGGTAGGCGAGCAGCATGAAGAGCCAGACAGCTGGAGAGAAGGGATCGAGGAAGGAGAAGTAACCCGGCTTCCGGCCCTGGTTTAGAGAAAAAGAGAAGAAGAAGAAGAAGAAGAAGAAGAAGTAGAGAGATGGAGACAGGCAGTGACAGACAGACAGGAGGGTACAGTGTGTTAGAAAACAAGGTGTCATGTCAAAGTATTCAGGGAATGTCCCCTTTGCACCACAGGAGGGCAGTGTCCTTCACAGCACTCTGACAGTAAGTCTGCAGTGCTTTGATACGCTAATGCTACAATCCATAAACGCTCCGTTTCACAATGCCTTTTGCTGAAGCATACTTGGCTTAGACCCAAAACCTCATTAGCAATGTAAAGCTGCCACTGTTACCCAGTTACAGAGCGCTGACTTATTGAGCAATTTAAATTACACCTATAAATTCCACTGTGGACACAGCATGCAGCACACTACACGAACACAATCCTCAGCTTGAAAGATGAGATCAACTCTTATGTAACGTTCAGTCTGATTCCATAAGAATCTTCAAGTGCACAACAAGTGCAGCCTGTCGTCTTCTGTATGACCCTGCCAGCTCTAAAGCAGTGCAAACAAAAGAAATGAAATCCAACACAAGATCTTTAGTGAGTATCACCCGGCAGGCGCCCTACAGCCCCAGATAACACCCTCACCAGTTGAACTCTGTACAAGATGCTGATTCCCAGGGTCATGAACGGCTTTGAGAAGTCGATAACTTTCTCTCTCTCTGACGTGATGGTGAAGCCTGCCACTGCCAGGTCTGCTTTCTGTAGGATTGAAAAAGATGGATAGGTAGATAGGTAGTAGTGGGGGCGAGAGAAAAGATAGAGGCAGTGGAGGAGAGTCAGAAAGAAAAACGACAAGTGGTCAGGTAACTGTGCAAAAATAGAAAGGCACTTGATGCTGCCCTGAGTAGATGAGAGCTCTGTTTGGATAAAATGTTGGCTTGCCGAATGAGAAATGAAAAGTTTGACTGTGCACTTACAAGCACATTTGGAAAAACATACAGACGTGCACTCTGTGCCTTTCCCTTTGGCACGCACACTCACACATTATCCACCATCCAAATGAGGCTAATTGCAAGTAAGCACTGGGTGGCTGGTCTTTCCACCTGTATAAAACCTTGCAGGTCTCTGGTCGCTCTGCTTCCCCTCCATCTCTTCCATTAAAAGCTAATTGATGAACATGGGCCGCTAATTAGAGCTGAGTGATCAGGCAGTGGGGAGGGCATGGAGGGAGAGAAAGCGTGGAAAGCTGGGGGAGCACCAGTGTGGCAGGCCCCACAGAGGGACCACAGTCTGGTAATTGAAGTATACCGTATGGTAATTAAGCAAAGAGGGGCTCTCATTAGCCTGCTCCAACCAGAGTGTCTGTCAGAGGCTCACTAGGCCTGGACAGGGAGAGAAGGAGGGGGGACAGTCTGGGATAGAGGAGGGTTACTGCGAGGAAAGATGGTGCAGACAATTATAGGCAATGCTACCATTCTCTTTTGGGGAATTATCAAGTCAGCTTTTGTCCTAGATAAGACTCTTACTCCCCTCTGAGGGCAATTTGAGACGTGGGAAGTTACAGCAGAGTTAAGGTTTTGGGGCTGCAGGGTGAGTGTGTATGTGGGTGGGTGTGTGCATGTGCGTTCAGTACAAGTTTATGTTTGTAGAGACACTGGTTAAAACATTTGAGCGTGTTTCTGGAGTGTATGTGAAACAGAGACAGAGAGAGAGAGGCGGGAGAGGGAGGGAGGGGGGGAGAGTACTTACTCTGTTGATTAGTTCTCCAACCATGCCAGTCCAAGAGCCGTTGGGCTCTGGAGCCCCATACAGCCCATCATCTACCAGCTTGATCTTGAAGGAGAATTTCAAGATGTCTGCCAGCTCCCGCAGCATGTCGACACAGAAGCCCTCATACTGGTCATTGCCCTGGAAGTCCTGGTAGTTGTCTTTGCGCATCACATATGGGTTCTCCTGATCATGGGGGACAAATGAGGGGTTTCAATTTATAACTACAAATATCCTGTTTGAGGAGTGATTACAGACTGAAATGTAAGGCTCAATATTTTAGAAACAGGGATTTTTATTGTACTATTATGTCAATAACAGATTAAAGGAATATACGAGCTTTTCTGCTTTCTGGCAGGGTGATGAGAAGATCAATACCACTCTCATATCTGGTAAATATGAAGCTATAACCAGAGATTAGCTTAGCCTGCACAAAGACTGGAAACAGGGGGAAACAACAAGCCTGGCTCTATCGGATGTTAACAAAATCCACCACTTCTAAATGATTGAAAAAAATATTTAATTTCGGATCTGTGATTACATATGTTTCATTTTGTTTTCTTAAATGTCATATTCAATAACATGTAATCAAGCTTTAACAATAATGTAACATCAATATTCATGCCAATAAAGCTTTTCTTAATTTTGGAAAGGCTGTTGTATTACAGCAGAATGTGGTGAAGGGCATTTACTGTGTCAGGTGCTTTTACAAGATTAAGATAGTGGAGAAGCATCATGAAAGGGGTTTATTGATTTTCTGATATGATATTACTTAAATGGAAACCAGAAAGAGGCAGTTCCTAGTGTTCTGACGAGGATTTCGTCGGTTTGAATTTACTAACACGTCCCTCTCAGTGCTCCGTCAGTTTCTATGACAGCTACAGTGACAGCAAAATTTGCTGAAACAGACCACAAGACAGCATGAGCTGTGGCACAGCCTGTGCAGCAACACAAAAACCACTGTGACCTCACCAGCGTGGTGGTCCAGAAGGTAACTGTGACCTTACCAGTATGGTGGTGACAATCAGTGTCTTGTTTGCCAGCGTCTCTGAGACATTAATATCCAGACTGGTGGAGTTCATTGCCAGGGTGTTGTTGGAGTACCAGATTCCGATCTAACAGAGACGAGAAAGTGAGAGAAAATCAATGGCTTTTGTTAAGCACTAACTTCACTGCAATTGTTTTCCTGTTGCGGCAGGATACACTCCATCTATAGCAAATTCAGTGAGTGCATTAGAACTATCGGTCTAATTTAAATAAATACCTTTGCACGTTGAATATTTTATGCATGCTTTGTTATCCGTGCTGTTACATACTGTATTTTTACATTGATTTAATTGCACCCATTGGAGTCATACACCATGCATTGTAAAAAAAACACTGCTGTTTGCAAGTAGTGCAGTGAGCTGGGACAAGATGGAAGTAAATATAAAGCATTCAGGATGTGTATTTTCCTTTACTAACACCATTCTTAAATTGCATAAAAAGCTGTTCACATTTTTCCATTTTATGGAGACAGTAAAGTCGCTTAGGTACATAAGTGTGTGATTATGACCTAACCAGTATGCAGCTCACAGAGACATTTCTTTGGGAGATATTACTGTACATCTTTCAATAGGTCAGAGGAGAGGTAATGACTCCTCCGACAGAATCACAGTTTTTCTATGACACTCTTAATCCTGCCCTGACATTTAAGAGTGGTCTTTTCTCTGCGAACCACCACTCCCTGCCTACAGTGTGGGTGCTGCTACGCAGAGAGGTGAGCAGAGTGTTAATTATCACAACCTAAGTCTCCAGCTGAGTTAAGTCTAAATTTAAGTGTGGTTGTTGCGTGGCATTTAGTATTAACATGGGAGGCAGTTGGCCTCATAGTAGAGCCCAGCAACACATGCTAAGGAAAGTACAGAGAAAGTGTATCCTCCAGTCAGTGAACCGCAACGGAATTCCCTCAGTCTGGATCTGCAGTGATGTGCGTACTTATGATTCATTTAATCTTGACTTTGAAATGCAGGTGAAATGCATTTTGGTTTCTATCTTCTCTCACCTTTACTTCTAATGCTCACTGGAGGAGTGTGCAGTGACAGAATAATGCTCCAAAATGGTCCTAAACACCTCATTGGCTGGGTCTGCCATCATTTTATTTCGGTTCCCCACACTGTCCAACTACCCTTAACAAATTTGATGTGGCTTGTACCTACTACATCAAAAAGATGAAAAGAAGATGTGTGGAACAAAAACTTAAAAGCGAGACGATTTTACCTTTCAAAGAAGAAATGACACATGGTTCCTCTTACAAATTAAAGGTTAAAAGTCTTAAGCAATAAAACACTTGCTAATAAAACTTGCTTAATTGGATGAACTCGGGTTGGTGGCTAATGTTAGATAGTGTTGGCATCATTCATATAATCAACAGGACATTGTAAAATAACCACATGATGTGATCATATTGTCATGTTACAATCCCACTGAAACGCGGTAGATGATAACACGGATTTATTGCCAAGCCCTAAACGCAACTCAAACCCAACTCATTGTTTGAAAGTTCAGATCCCTGATAATTAATTAATCCCTGTAAATATGTACAGTAACAATATGAAGAAACTGCAGGGCTTTGCTAAAAGGGAGCAAGCATATTGTTTCAACACGATAACGTTTAATTGTTTTAGAACCGTAGCGGCCAAACATTTGAGCTGAAGAGCTTCTAGGAAATAGCACTGTAGTCATGACCACTTTAATATCGTCTGTGTGAACTGCAAAAATATACTTTTATTTAAAAATATACTGAACCAGTTGAGTTCAAGTGAATACCAAGTCCAAAAGAAGCCAAAATCAATACAGAACTAATTCCTAAGCAAATCCAGTTCTACACAAGACAGAGACAAAATATACTCCATTAATACTCCATGTGATTATTATATACAGTATTATATATATAGGACGAGCAGAGATGTAGATCTTTCTGCACATCCACTCTGTACTGAGCTTGAGGCCAGTTACAAAACACTGATTCCAACAAATTAATGTCATTGTTTGTAGCTATGGAAAGAAAAAAAACACCATTAATAAAATAATGTTGTATGTTTTTAGATCTGAAAACAACAAGTCAACAATGAAGAAACATGTTGGAGGCAAAAAAAAACATCTGGGACAGGGACAGTCCAAACATCAAAACACATTTGTGAGACTAAAAACAACAATTATGTTGAACTAGATACTACAGACCTGCTATAAAATTTAGCAACTGTTTGAATCTAAATTCAGATAAAATAAATGTATTTGCAGCTACTTGCAGATACGTGACCCATGTCTGATGGCAGGTTACACTACAGCGCCGTCAGGAAAAAGGCATCAAACCAAGTTCACAAAGTAAAGATATTTGGCTACTATCTGTGATGAGGCTGACCCCAGAGTTAAACTCCTCCTGTGGCACTGTGAAATCAGACCGGTGACCTGTAACTAACCCAAAGCCTATGGGCAGTGTGACCTGGCTGCTGCATAATAACAGGTGACTCCTGACCTCTTTGTGGCCTCCTCTGTGTTTCTCCAGGATCCGCAGGGTGTAGTTGGTCCTCTGACCTTTACTGTTGAACTCCACGCGCCCTGTCAGACCATCGTACTCCACCTGGCAGGCAAATGGAGAGAGTGAGGTGAGGAAGTATGAGAGGGAAAAGAGAAGGAGGAAAGAGAAGAAAATGAAGAGAGTAGGTAGAAGCAATGAGGAGAGACAAAGACAAACACAGGGAATCTTCTATATAAAACCAAATGTTAACCGTTCTTCTTCTCACTATCCATCATGCTTAGGCAAACAGGTAATATCTACACTGATTAAAAAGACAGAGAGGGTGAAAGACAAAAAGAAAGAAAAAGATAGAAAGTCAGAGGACGTGTCTGAGGCTGGACCAGACAGGGATGATCAGTTCTGGATCAACTTAGGAGAAAGTGACTGAGCGAGAGGCTCAGATAGAGCAGCTCCCTAATAAGACTCAGAACTGCACCTCACAGCTCAGCTCTGCCTCTCCAAAACCCAGGTGCTGGCATGGTTAGCGAGATCTATGATGAATGACACGGTGCTGAAGATGGAGCACACCATGATGTTGACTAACACAGGCAGATGTCAGGCCGGTGGGGTGGAGGCAATGAGAGATGGGACTCAGGCTGCCTTGACAACAGATCGTCGATGAGAGAGACACACGGACGACCAGAGATGGGAGATGACAAAGAGTAACAAGAGACAGAGGTTACATGCAAAATGAGATGAGGATGATACATAGGCTGTAGTCATTAATCAATAAGTCAATCGAGAGAAAATTATTGGACCACAATAATCGTTTTGAGTAATTTTTCAAGCAAAAATGCCAAACATTTTCTAGTTGTACATTCTCAAATTTGACAACTTCTGCTTTTTCCCTGATTTAGATCATTATAAATTGAAAATGTTTGGGGATTTTGGGAGACAGGCCATCTGAAGTAGGGCTGCAGTGATTATCCTCATTATGAATCCAAGGTGGCGTTTTTAAATGCTTTGTTTTATGCGACCAACTGTCCAAAACACAACAACTCAGGTTACTATGACAAACAATAAAGACAAGCTGCAAATCTTCCCAGTTTAGAGTCTGGAATCAGAAAATGTTTGGCATTTACTCAAGCGATTAATCAATTATTCAATAGATTAAAATAGTTGCCAATTCATTTATTGTTGACCAATTAATCAGTTAATCAGTTTAATCAATAATGAAAATAACACCGCAAATACACTTTGTTTTCTAGGGTAAAAAAGACACATCCTGAATACTTGTCAAGCGTTTACCATGCGCAGGTAGTTCATTAGACTGGTCCCGTGTTGCCAGATCTGAGGTGAGGTGCAGCTGAGAGGCTTCACTCCGATTTCCTGACTGCGGTTCAATTCCCTTACCGCTCCCACCACCACGTGTACCGCATCAAACATCAGCGCTGACGAGAGCTGTGGAAGGGGGAGAGGAAATAAGAGAGATGCGGAGGGGGAGAAAGGCAAAGGGGGGAGAGATGGAAACACAGCGAGGAAAGACAAGGAGCCGAGGGAGAAGATGAGGAGAGAGGTGAAAGCATAGATGATTGAATGGTTAACAGGGAGGGAGGGAGGGAAAATAAGAGAGAGAGAGATGTGAGGTATAAGTAAACCAGTGGGGAGGAAACACAGATGGATACATCAATACCCATTAAATACAAGTAAAAGACTTGCTGAATCTCTTTAACTGCTCCATGAATCAGTGTGAGGAATAATGCTGCTTAATGTTACGTGGCGTACAAACAAAGCTTTGAAAATGACTCCTGAATGTGCGCACGCATGAGTACTCAAGTGTCCGTGAGACTGACCGCAGGGCCAGGGTACGTTAGGTCACAGCCCTCCCTCCAAGAGAGGTTGAGGCTCCTGATGAACTCCAAATAGAAGGGATGGGTGGTGTTAAACATGGAGAACCCCACAATGTTGGACTGCTCATCCACTATATCATCCAGTCTCAGCAGTGGGAAGTCCTGGAAAAGAGGAGGAGGAGGAACGGGGACGGTGTTTGCAAAGAGAGAGACAGTAAACTTCAGTTCAGGTGAGTGACAACGTTGACAGTGTATCAAATCTTGAAAAATACTGTGCAAACGAGAGTGTGACAAAGAAAAAGAGAGGCTACGGGGAGTGACAACATCTAATCTCTGATGGAGAGAGAAAAAAATGATATAGACAGCTAGGAAAAAGAGAAAACAGTGATACGGGGGGAAAGAAAGGTTGATGGAAATGACTCCAGCAGCTTTTCACTGAAATATATACACAAGACGTGGCATCTAAAGCACACGAGCACATCATGTACGGAGCACGGAAAGGGGGAGAAATAAATAAGTTGCCCTGGAATCAGGCGCAGAGCATAAAGTGACACATAAATTCAAATGGTGGAAGGGGAGGGGAGTATATCAAAGAGGAAGATGAAAACACCAGAAGCGCAGAGAAGGTGGCGGGTGGCAGAAGTAAAAGGACGCATCACATCAGTCATCACCTTCACCTCAGACCCCTTTTTCTGCCGTCCTCCTCTGCACTTCCACATCTTTGTACAGTATGTTCATTTCTCAGAACTCTCTCTCTCTCTGTCCTTCCCGCTCCCCGTCCTACATCTCCTCTTTCTTTATTCTCTCCATGTCACCTCGCTCTTTTCCCTTTATCTAATACTTTCTCCGCCTTGGCACCTTTGCTCGCTCATAAAAGGGACAGCAGTGGAACGAGCGAAAACGGCGGAAGGAGGAGACAGAAGAGAGGAAGGGGTAGAACTGGTGAGCTCTTACCATGGTGGTGAGGATGTACTTGTAAAATGCTGATGTCATCCCCAGCTCTGACGCCTGCAGGACAAAGAGAAAGAGAGAGTGAGATGGAAAAATAAAGAAGAGGCAGGGGGGGATACAGGGTGTGGAGAGAGAGAGTGAGTAGAAAGATTGATGAAGGGCGAGAGAGAGGGGTCAAAGGAGGAGAGTTATTGAGAGGCAGAGAGCAAAGGAGACAATTGGGGGACAAAGTAGGAGAGAAAATGGTGGAGGCGAGGAGGAGGGAGAGGGAGCATATGTTAATCACAGTTTTACATCATCAGGCTAACACTAGGACATTTCGCTGAGGGCGGACAGGCGCTCCAATGTGCCCAGTGAAAACATCCCATACGCATTCAAACTGTGACTCACTGTGCTGGCTATCGGCATTACAGGCCCAACCATGAATCAGAACAAAACTGGGTAACATCTGCATCGCATCCCAACAGAAGATGTTCTTTTGTCAAATACTTCAAGAGTGCAAGTGATTATTGCAGGCAGACACGCATAAATGTTGTTCCCTATGCAGCTCTGGAGGGCAGAGAAGGTAAAAATATATGTTAATTCTGTTTCGACAGCAAATGTGTAGCCTGTGGGACTTTGAGAGAGTTGTTTTATTACTTTACAGATGGTAAGCTCTGCATGCCCTTCATGACTTTAACCTGAATTTCCCAAATGGGTGCATCAAAGAAGAAAAACGCATATCTTCGAGTGTTACTGTGTGTACTGTACAATGTACATGATAACTTTATGTCCTGCATGTGTGGGTGGTTTCTGAAGAACGTATCGATGTTTGAGGGCTGACCTTCTTGAGGATGAGATAGGAGACAGAAGCATTGGCGTCAATAATGATGGTGGCCACTTTGTCGTCACGGATCTCCTTCAGCAGCGGCGTAGGGTCCAGGTTGTCATCCAGCATCCTGATTGACAGCGTCTCCCGAGAGATGAGAAAGCGGCGGACCAGTTCCTCCAATCTCAGCAGGCCTGGGGCAGAGCCAAAGGAAAGCCGAGGCGCATATCAATGTCTGTATCAGTAGACACAACTCATATTTCCAAAATGTAAGCTTTGCAGGACCTGTAAAAATCTAGATTCATCCTCAGACGACCGTATATTTTGTCATTTTGCAAAGTATGATCGATGGTTCGGAGTCTACAGTACGCATTCACTTTTTATCTCTGTAGGACTTATTTCAATCTGTTACGACCTCTGCCAAGGAGGGCTTTATTTTCAGTGCCATATGTTTGTTTGTTTGTCTGTTAGTTAGTATATTTCAAAATGGAGTTGACAGATGTTGTTAGTTGACATTTACATTTACATTTACATTTAGGCATTTAGCAGACGCTTTTATCCAAAGCGACTTCCAAAATAAGAGCTTTACATCAAGTGCATAGAACCATGATTGAAAACAACAGGACGTCT
>JAVQJD010046949.1:0-16743 GCA_036023655.1 Nannoperca australis | reverse complement strand
CTCTCTCTCTCTATCTATATATATATATGATATTAATATTGAGAAAAATGTAATTACAGTGTCAGAAAATTATTTTTAGAGAATGAGAAACCATTATTGTTTTAAAAATAAAATATTTTTCTAAGTAGATTTCCCATCAGTACAACTATTTCATTTATCTTGAAGAATTAAGATGGTGAGTATTACAGAAAATGATATTACATTTGGCTAAAGAATTTAATTTAAATAGAATAAAAATGAAAAGAATTCATGAACATGTAGATTTCCTATTTTGTCAACTTTTAAGACAAATGTGTTTTCTTTTCAATTTTATGAAATGTCATTCATACATACACTAATTCTTACAATGCATATTTTTTAACATCTGTTTTGAAGTAGTTTAACTCCTGCTGTTTGCAGACTCATTAGTATCACTATGGGTTGTATCCAGCAGTATCCTTGATATCATGTCCGTGTTTGGTTATCTGTGTTGGCACTAGCAAATCTCTGTAAACAGTGTGTTCCTGCGGTCAGCTGCCGTTGTTGAAGTAGTGGGCTGGGCGAGACATAGCTGTAACTTTACTGACACCACACAGATCAAAACAACGTTTCACCAACCTACAACTTAAGCAGTGTCATGTCAGCTTCCTTTCACATTAGTTTTAATAGCTTTGAAGCAGGGGCTTTTTACAGAGTTCATAACATCTCCAATGTTTTCTGGTTTGTCGTTTGGTAATTATGCACAGCATTTTATGTTAGCAAATGTCGACAGGTCAGTGAAAAATCATTCTATTTTGCCAATATATTTATAACTTAGTTATAACTAACTAAATTACATCAAACTCAAAAATGTGAAAGTTAATGGCAGCACAAATTAGAGACTTAAATCCAACAACTTTCACTAAATATATATATATAAAACTATAATATATGCAAATGCAATTAATTCAGATCACAATAAAGCTTGAAATACCAAATCATTAATTGACTTTAGATCTTACAACAAAGACTCCGTCCTCTGTTAAATGTACTGTCTCGTTAGAGCTTTCTCTCTCCAATATCTACTGTAGGTGAGAATGACGATGTGAGCCAAAACCCTGTGAGGAAAGCCTTAAGGCGAGCAGAGGCACGGCCTAAACATCTGGCTAAAAGTATGGAGGACATCACAGCATCCTTATCACCACGTGAGCATGTCCTCAACTTCCATGTCAAATGATCCATTTGCACAGATAATGCACAGATAACTGTTTGATTGTTTCTCACAGGACAGGAAAGAAGGCAAGACCCGACTGTTGACATAAGACGCATCAGTGATGGTAAAAACTGCCCGATCCTTTTCAGTGTGGATATTTATTTTCTCTCAAATTGGTTAAGATTTTGAGCCTTCTGCTTCCCGCTCAACCTCTCTTTAGTGTCATCCATCCCGTCACCGTCTTCATCCTTATTTTCGGACCCAGAGCACCTGAAGAAGATGAGCAAATCCGTTCCTTCGTTCTTACAGAAGGAGGTAAAACCACCCCATCATCTTTTAGTCCTGTAGGTCAAAGATCTGCATCCCCCGTGCACGGAGCTTTCTGTGCCTACTGTTTGTGTTTCAGGACATCGGCAGAGACACTGACTCCAACTGCGACGACAGTTACCACCAAGGAAGACTAATGATGGGCAACTCTTTGACTAACCTCACCAGCTCCTCTGGCATGGCTTCTGTGTCGTCTGTACGTTCACACACAGCAGGCATCACTTGTGCATGAGCACGCTTCACATTCAAACACCGCTCTCTTAAAGTGCACCGCTCGTTGGCGTTTCGGCTCAAATTCTGGTTGTCAAGGACATTAACCCTTCATTTGTTTTCTCATCAGAGTGGTATCACTGTTTCAGTCAATAAGATGCATGGCACGCCCTTCTCAGTTTATATGAGTTTAAACAATGGCTTTCCATCCCTATTAGACTCATGTTTGGCACCAGATGATCAAAGACACATTAAAAGAGTTTAGCGTAACACTCCTCTAACATTATGAGACTCACAATGGACAGTTTAAGATAAAAAGGATCTAAATTGATGCAGCAGAACAACAGTTTTTATTCAACGCATTTTTCTTCCTTGTCAAAATGTGGTGACTACCTTACCCACAATGCAACTGGACCCCAACTGACACTGCCTGCTCCCTGCTGCCTATGACATCGCTTGAAGCAATTTATCAAATTTAATGGAGCTCCCTCTGGAGCCCCAAAAGGCTTCATACGTTCTTTACATATGTGGTAGTACTGCATAAAACACGTAGACGGACACTGATGTGTCGGTGGAGTTCCCCTTTAAGGAGGTACTAATTAGCTCTGTTCTTGACCTCTATCTCTAGCATACAGGTTAGATTTTGCCCAGTTGTCAAATAAAAATTGTACGTAATGATTACAGTTATGATTGATGATATAAAATGTTTTCCTACTTTTTCGTGTGTGCTCCTAGCTGAGCGGAAGTGTGATGACCATGTACAGCGGGGACTTTGGGAATGTGGAGGTTCAGGGAAACATCCAGTTCTCCATCAACTACATTCAGAGACTCAGAGAGTTTCACATCTTTGTGTCGGAGTGTCGAGACTTGGCAGCGGTCGACCCAAAAAGGGGCCGCTCAGATCCGTGAGTACTCTACCTTAAATATTCAATACATGAGAGTTTGTTTACATGCACTCTTGTTTGCCGGTTTTGAGTCTTGGTACTGGTTTTGATCACAGTCCTGGAGTTATGCTTCTCCAAAGATACACGTAAACTTCACCTCAGACCTACTCAGACCATTTCTGTGTAATGTGCCACAGCCTGCCTGTTTCTGTGGGAGTGCAACAGGTAACATATTTAGGTTTCTAGAAACTTGGATGAAGGCCAAAACCAGTACATGGTGTTTACATACGCAAACACAATTGGGATACTCCATAAATCTGACTATAACTGGAATACTGATGTCCATGTAAACCCGTTGTAAAACCCTGTGTGGTGGATCAATCAATAAAGGTCTTCTGCCACAATGGCCAATAATATTTTGACAGAATAACTATAAATGGTTTAGTTCTAAATAAAAGTTATATATACATTTTAATTAATACAATGTCTTTTTTTTTACTAAACTCTACTATTATACAAAATGTAGAACTGTAAAGATGTGTAGGGTTCCATTTAAAGAAAAGCATACAGTGTAATAATTATGGTAGAAATAATTCTTGGCATGTACTTTATTTTAGTTTACCAGTTGTTGGCATGCACGTAAGAAAGTAGATGTTGGCCACAAGGTGTGACTACTTCTATATGGTATTATATACTTCTATACTTTTTTTTTTTGCTTTTTAAGGTATGTCAAAAGCTACCTGGTTCCTGACAAAGCTAATTTGGGAAAGAGGAAAACATCTGTAAAAAAGAAGACACTAAATCCAACTTTCAACGAGATCCTCAGAGTAAGTGTCCACAGATGTGATGCCAGCAGTATTAAAATACACAGACACTTTCCCACACTGTAACTCTTAATACTTGGCATGTCTGACAATCAACGAACAAAGGTGGCTCACTCTTCCCTGTCCTTACAGTATCGTGTTCGCATGGAGTACCTCAGAACCCAGACGCTCATTCTCTCCGTTTGGCACAACGATACTTTTGGCAGGAACAGTTTCTTGGGCGAAGTAGATGTGGACCTCTCTAAGTGGGACTTTGACCACACCCAGATGAACTACTTAGCCCTGAAAGCAAGGGTAAGAAGAAAAAAACACACAGTCGGCATTTGTTTTCTCATCAAATAACAGCGGGTTATCTAAGAATGTGGTCAGCCTGCTCGTTTCCCTGGGGTCTATTTGAGCTGGTTATATCACATGCTCTGTAGTTATTGTATAACCTGTGTACAAAGGAATTTTATAGCTTCATGATGGATTTTGGGTCTCCTTTTTATGTTATGTACACTCTGTCAAACGCGTTAGACTACACCCTCTATGGCGCCATCAAACGGTCGAGGAGAGATGAGACTAGCCGTACGTTTCCTGCCACAGATCATCCACAGTGAAGGTCTGCATGCAGTTTTATTCTATTATTTAACAACAGAGTTATCCGATATTTTAGTTATCCACAATCCCACCCACTCTATAAACAAGCTTCTTTAAATATTTGGTACATTTTGTCTTTTGTTCTTCAAAGGATTACCTAAGGAGGGTCCAAACACCGGAGAGGTTCACGTTTGGGTGAAAGAATGCAAGAACCTGCCTCTAATCAGGGCCACCATCGACCCATATGTTAAGTGGTATGCACAAAACATTAATCTTAGTTAAAGAAATAGTTACAACAAACAGTATAAAAACAGTAACCTTATGATTACAGGTGGACTATTGTGCTGGGCTATTTTTTGCCTAAGTGCAGTGACTTTTTTGTGTCTTCACTTAACTAACCTGTAAAACTACTTATTTTAGTTTTTACACTTTACAATGTGTTGATTTGTGAGCTTTAAAGGTGCCGTAGGCTGATTTTGTCGCCTTTGGACAAAGCCGGACTGTTTCCAGTCTTTGTGCTAAGCTTACCTTTCCCTAACATTATTTTCATATTTACCCTACAGACATGAGAGTGAGTATTTATCTTACCATCTGACTTTCAGCAAGAAAAGCAAAAAGTGTATTTCCCCAAATTGTATTCCTTCGAGTATACCAAACCAAACCAACTATCTTCCTCTGTATCAGTCAACATGTTTCCTTTTCCCCCTTATCTCAAGCTTTGTGCTGCCAGACACAAGCAGGAAGAGTCGCCAGAAGACACGTGTTCTGCGGAGGACGGTAGACCCGGCGTTTAACCACACGATGGTGTACGACGGCATCAGAGAAGCTGACCTGGATGAAGCCTGCGTGGAGCTGACTGTCTGGGACCGAGACAGGCTAGCCAGCAACATGCTGGGGGGCCTGAGGCTTGGTGCTGGAACAGGTACTAGTGGGAGAGGTCCATGTCATTTCAAAATACACAAACTGATGACAAATCTGACTCACACAAAGGTTGTGCTCATGAGCTGGAGCTTTGCGTTGTTTTAAATAGAAACAAGAAAACAAATCATGACAATATGAAGGCTTGAACTAAGGAATGTTTAAGGTATTTTTGCTTGAAAAATACCTTAAAAAATGATCCAGTTCTCAGTCTAATTGAATAATTGACTTTTAGTTTCCGCTGTACCTACATTTACCTTTGTGGATACCCGATGGTTGTTAACTCTTTGTTATGCTCAGTTGTACACTGCCTTGTATATTGAATTGTGGGAGAATTTGAGTCCACAAAATAGTGTGTGATAATTCTCAGTAATTCTCTGGACAAAGCTACTAAACAGCAAAAGCACAATATAGTGGACTTTTCAGTGAATTATATCAGTAACATGTCTCATCCAAGAAAACAGACCCATATGCTCACATACGAAGTCGCATCAGCCAAACACCAAACATGATGAGATGAAAGTAGAAGTGGGAAGAGTTCATGCAGCTGTTGCAATTCTACCATTCATTTAAAATTAACATTAATGTGAAAAAGCTGAATATCGAGAAAAAAAAAAAAAAAAAACGGAGTGAAAGTAAAATCTGATAACAAAGTCCCTAATGAGCTGAGGGTTTTATGGTCTCAAGCTGAAAGAATGCAAAAGTAGTAAATTGAAGTAATAAAGAGCACGGCTTAGTGGTGGAAGAATTATTCAGATTATTTAAGTAAAAGTGCCACTACAACAATGTAAACATATCCTGTTAGTCCTACATTCAAAATCCTATTATTATATTACAATGAAAATGTACTTAAAGTATCAAAAGTAAAAGTAGTCATTATGCAAAAAATTGCCAGTTATATATTTATATATTACATTATTAGATTGTTAATATTGATGCATTAATGAACATATAGCATTTTACTGTAATGGATGTAGAGTTGAGGTGGATATTGGATAACTGTACCTCTTTGGGCCAAAGATTTTATTAAAATGAAACAATCAGACATCTACCAACACATAGACATCTGAAATGTGACAAGGGGCCCCAACTAGACACTTCTTTTTTGTGAGGGGTCACAAGCCCACATGGTTGGGAACCACTGGTTTGATATTTAACAATATTGTAATATTGTAAATTCTTAATCTGCAAATGAACTATGGGCATTAACTACAGCTTTCAAATGTATCTACTGGAAAACAAAGTAAATATTCCCCATCTGAAATGAAAAAGAAGAAGTAGAAAGTGGCAGATTGCTGAAAAACTAAAAAGTAAAATACAAGTACCTAAAAATTTGAGTGAATTAGTTGCACATAGTTCCTTTACAGCACTGCGGGTTATTAATGACATGTTAATATTAGCAGACATGTTTTAATGCTTGTATTTGTCTGTATGTCTCCCTGTAGGCAGAAGTTATGGAGCAGTGGTGGACTGGATGGACTCCACTCCCTATGAGGTGGCCCTCTGGGAGCGCATGAAGGCCACCCCGAATGAATGGGTGGAGGACGTTCTCCCAATAAGAATGTTGAACTCTGCCAAAACTGCTTTCAAATAAGTAAACGTATACCAAACTGACATACTGCAAAGACAGTATATGTGTGGAGGTAAAAACTGCAAGGATCCAGAGCATTTATTTAAATTAAAAGTCAAGAAAAAGCTTTTTAATGATTTCAAAAATCTGATAAAAAGTAAAGTAAAGGCACTGGAGAGACAATTGGAATCAACCACGTGGCTGTAATTTTATAGCAACCTGTGGTTCCACCTAACAAAGCAATGTCCTAAAAATGTGGTATTGTGAACACTTTGGGATTGCTGTTGAAACTCCACGGGTGATAAAGAAAAAAAGGAAATAATGTGAATGTACCTCTGGAGAGTGAGTTGTGTATGAATCCACAGACTGGCACAGCTGTGAGCTTTTATTCAGGAAGGAAATAGAAATGCAAGACACCTGCTGGTACAGCAGTACCACAGTATGCGTTGGCTTTTGCCTTTTTGAAGGTGTTCAAACAAGAATGTCAGTGGACAAAAGGCAGCACTGAGGCACACAAGGAAATGTAATGAAGGAAGCATCAATCATACCACAATAAACCCTTAAAAAACGGAGTAAAAACTGGGGCACATATAACAAAAGAAACAAAGTACTAAAAAACACAGGCAAGTCTGGCAGATCATCTGTATAGTTTTAATTAACAGCCACACAAAGAATGTTCCTGATTATATTGCCTAATACACAGTATATACATATCTAAATTATCAAGATATAATCTCAGTTAGCTTTTTGTAAGGCTAATATTGACCAACATCAACAGTAAGAAATGTGATGACAAACAGTGGAACATTTCTGCACAAAATCTGAAACTTCGGATGACTTCAGTGAGTGGGTGATCTTTTTGGATGTTTTTTATCCCACTACCATAAAGCCTTGGTCTCTCATCTGTAGATCTTCATTAAATAACTTAACTTTGGAATGTCCTTTTTTAATCAATAATAAGATACTGGGTAATGTATTTGTCATTGCACAAGACCTTTGAGAAATCTACCCTTTGTTCTATCTATCTTAATGTCACCTCAAACTGTCCCAAACTACCTTTTATTCACTTCTGAAAACCAGACTAACTCTTATTTTGACAGTATTGTTATAAATCTAAATGAATTTCACAGCATATCTGACGTGTGATGAAATGTTGCACTTATTATGTTAAGCACAAGTGGGATTAAAGAAATTAAATGCACAATAAATGAAAAACCTATAATGTTTCTTTTTGTGAAAGATCTGATAAATGTCAGTGGTAGACTGGAGGTTACAATCTACATCATTATAAAGACTATCATGAGAGGTAAAGAGACGCTCTCTCTCTCTCAGGGGATATGGCTGGTTTTCAGGTAGAGAAACAAATAGTTAAGCAGCTCAGGTATGATGGACCTGTGTGAGAATGGAAGACAAGAAGCATTAAGACTTCATTGCATCAAGGTACACGTTGGTACCATTAAAGGATGCAAATTAGAAATTAATCTTAAGACAGTTTTGTTGGTCTACACACCTCATTGTCCCAGCCCACTCATACAGGTGCACACATACCAGTCCAGTAACTGTAACTCTTATATTATTCTACATTTCCTATTGTTAATTCATTAAAAAGTACAATGATTAGTACAATTTACAGCTCCAGGTTAATGGGGCTTCTCTATGAGACCGGGCATCAAGCTGTAAGAGCCATCTTGGGGCCTTTAGTGGTAGATATTACCAAATACATTTGTAATTATTTAAATTACCACTACTCTTGTTGAGATCTGTACATAAGTATCCAACTTGACTTACATCAGACGGTTTTTCATCATTTCCACCAACCTCTTAGTTTTCTGTCATTCAGCCTGTTCAGCCACAACATTAGAGACAGTCAAAGTTAAGAGTTTAATGTTGTGTTTTATCAAAGAATACTAGAGTACTTTATTCATCATTCTCATTGAAAACATTTTAAAAGTACACAATTTCTAAGATGAATTCATTCATTAAATACTTAAATATGACTCTTGACAACATGATTAAAACTAACAATTATAATACACAATTCTTGTACATCTTATGTGCCCCCATCTCCACATTAGTAAACTATGTAAATTATACTGATTAGAAAGCTGCAAGCCTAGATTACCGCTGACCACCTTGTTATTATGTATGTGAAATAGAAAAGATAAGTAGTAGTTTGACAGTATGTTATTTCTGCTATTGTTCTGCTTGTTTTACTATATCTGCAGCATAACGGCAATGCTTTGTAGATGGTGAAGTCTAAACTGGCGGTTTTGGAGACAGTTGAAGGGACTCTCAGTCAGTGGATGTTATTGAATGATTGGTTTTCTCTATCTGATGTAAAATGCAAAGTAAACAGCCATGGCGATCAGGAGAATGGCGAGGATGACGATGCAGACAATTACAGCCACCACAGGGCTGCTGTAGTTCTCAGATGGCATTCCTGTGTGAGAAGAAAAGCATGAAGATATCAGACAATAGTATACTTCATTAATTCATGTTGTTAATTACTGACTGAGCAAGTAGTAGTCCATCAAAGACATATTTGCTGCTCCTCACATTTCTTTGGCCCAGGCCATAACAGTACCTTTAAAATGTTACATAAAATTCAGATGCTTACCAGACAAAGACAAGGGTGTTTGAGTTTCCACTGAAAAATTAAACCAAAATTATGATCAGTAATCGACAGGATACATTTTTTGTTTTGTCATTGATAAAATCTACTGATTAAACGAATAAGTTGACATTTTGGGAAATGCGTTTATACGCTTTCTTGCCAAGTTAGATCAAAACACTGCTACCACTCTCATGTATGTATGGTGAATTTAAAGCTACCACCAGCAGTCTGTCTGTGAGATATATATCATTTTTTATCTATCTCAAAAGACAAATACAGTTTATTCATTAGGTTTAAACATGAATCCCCGTCAGATTGAATCAACCAAGCACAATGTGCACATTTTAAGGTAATATTGTTTATTTTAGCATGTGTATCTTTATTCACCATGTAAGATCTCCTTATGTAAGAATGTAGGGATATCTTTGTTTATTAGATTTTGCCCTAAAGACGCACCAATGGTCTGTTTTCCCACAACAATAGCCGGCGAAGTGACTGTAGCGTTGTCCGTCGACTCCGGGGCCTCTCTCTTTCTCCTGTTTTTAGAACTTCCACAGTTCTGTTTAAAAAGCATAAAGCCAATCAGAACTCGGGTGTATGAATGAACTGCAGTAATTCATTTGTGACATCTTAAAATGATGTTACAACTTTTAAATAAACTCTGGTGTCTACTCACAGGCAGTAGTGCGCTACACGAGGACACCTCACAGAGTCTGGTGATGCAGTGCAGGTAGAAAGTGGAAATTGACAGATTTTTGTGCTCCACGAATCTGAAGGCCTCAAAGGAGAATCTTGCTATCTGAGACTGCCCATTGAGATCTACCTTAGTTTGTGCATCACGTGTACACCTTGGGTGAAAGAGACAGGGTTTTACTGCACATGGGAAAGTATAAAGAGCTAGCTTGGGAGTTAAGTGTCAGAAGAAGTGGAAGGTATTATAGGCTATAATGTGAAGCTTTTTATATTGCACATGAAACTCACCCAACAAAAAGGTCATAATAGGATTTGAGCATGGGATCTGGCTTTGTTGTAGCGTAGCATCTATCCAGCAGCACGTTGAACCTGCAAAGACAGACAGGTGAATTTCACTTGTCTTTTCTTATTAATGTAACTTGTGGTTTACTGTAAACTGTCAGACTTTAAATACCTGTCTGTCAGATTGGTAGCCTGAACTGCAACATAAATCTTGGTCTTCAGGTTGAGTCCTGTTTGTGGGATAGTAAGCAGCTCTTGGTACAGTGAATCCTGTTCAATGGAATTGAAAAATTCAAAATCAAATTATATAATGTTAAAAACTACCAGCTGTACAATTCTAAAAGCTAGAGCAAGCCTTACTTTGTAGAGATGCACACTCAGTGTGCTGCGGAAGGTACCATTGTTGTCTTTTATGGCAAGATTCACACCTGATCTGTTTTAAATGGAAAGAAATTCATATTATGCGTTGGAAATGCTCAGTCCTGCTTATTTCACATGCAGCGTAGGTGTTAATTCTGGGTGTCACGTGACATACTTACACGGAAACTTCAGTGTTGTTCAGGAGATACTGCATGGGGTAGAGGCAGGAGAACTTGTACAGGATCTGCGGGCGATAGGTGATCATACCCGCAGTGGGGTCTATAGAGATAACAGTGCCTGAGATGTTGACGTGCTGGACATTTGAGAAGTCAGCAAACTCTCCAGTGCCAACTTGACTGATTATCTATTGAAAAAACAAACATGTATTTCAATGAAATCAGACACGGTATCTTTTCAGACATAATGACTTTCCAATCCTTGGTTTTCATATAAAGCTATTCAGTTCCATCAGAATGTACCATAGTAAAACTTACCACAGGATAGATTCTGTACTATTATAATATTCTTATGTACTGGAAAATCGTTTTAATTGTCAAAGAAAATATCAGGTAAAGCTATTGTGACGAATACCTTAAAGTTATTATTGCAGGATGAGATGGAACTATCATTTAAGGGGAATCTAAATTTTAGGACCGGTGGTACAGCTGTCCAATCAGGAGTCCCAAAACACTGAGGCGTGTTTATCTGATTATTGAGAACCATCAGAGACTCATTGTAAAGAGCTTGGTACATTGGGCAAATGTAGATGCTCAGGTCCATATACTTGGTGCCGCAGATCACAGTTATGTCCGAGTTTGCTGGGAGAGATAAAAAACAGAGGATGTAAATCAAACTGCAATGGAAGTATGAAACAACTGATTAAAGAACATGTCAAAGAAAATGTCACACACTTGGAGGTCTGTTGGTTTCGCTAACAATGCAAACATCTGGTGTCTGTGCTTCGGTCCTCAGAATGAGGCCAAGCTGGAACACAAGGAATACCAGCCTCATTGTTCTGACGTTGCACCTGTGAGAAAAAAGCAAAACACAAAGAACTAAAGCATTCACCATCTTCTTTCAAGACGAAAGTTTTTTGAAAGAAAATAGCCATTTTTTAAACATCAAATATGACAAATGAACCTTCCTGTATGCGGAAAAGCCTACAAAGGTGTCACTTAAGCCCATAGCAACAAACAGTACTCTCACTTGAAAGAAAAAGGGGGGAAAAAAGTTCCTTGACATGAAACATCCTTCAATTCAGTTTCATCTTTGAAAGAGTTTTTTCATAACACAGTCGATAAAAATACCAGCTGTGCATAAACATATCCTGCATTTTGCAAATCAAGAAAGTTAGAAATAAACTGGCATTACTGATCAGATGAAGAACCTCAAATTACATCTCACATGTCGAGTTTAAAAACCCAATGAATGCAAAAACAATAAGTATTGCATTTGTAAACATAATCTTTCTCCACTGTTGATATATTAAGAATAGTCAAAAAGCCATTTTACCAATTTAAATATTTTCAATAAAGTATAGTCTTTTTCAAACAATATACTATTAAACATATAACCTAAAGTATTAACACTAGTAACACTAGTAAAAAGAGGTGCTGAAGTTATTTTTGTGACTCACCTGTAAGTCTTAATTTTGTGTCTTGATATTGACCCACCAGATCACTCCATTTATACTGCACCACAGGGGCGGGCGAGGGAGTCTCAGACAATAGACCAACATGACCAGAGCCTTTGACATCTTCTTCTCTTCCGAATACTTAACATTTTACAGTTTACGTTGAATTTAAATAACAATTCATCTAACATGAGCGTGTTTTTCGCACAGTTCCAGATGTCAGCTCGAGTTCACCTTCTGTTGTAACTGGTAGCTTTTAAAGCTTCTGTGCAGCCACAGTCAGCTCTCTGCCACAAGGCACTTTACTGGTGTAGTAAACTAATGGTGTGAGATAATAACTCAATGTTTGTTTCTATACATATATACAAAAAGTGAAATGTGAAAATGGTAGACTGGGGCTTCAGAGTTAATTTGTCACTCCATTACAGGAGGTGGTAGCTGGACAGCATGTAACTAAAGACGGATATTTAAACCAGATGCTTTTTTCTTGAGAGATTAATGAGTTCCCTGATAAGTTGTGGCCTTTAAAACCAAAAATGTGCTTTGTGGATGTGTATTCTGTGGGAATATGGATGTTTGCCAGCAGGGCGTCAGGATAGATTCGGACTGTGTCCTCTTGTTGCCACATTTACAGCAGTCAGCTTTAAACTTCCAGTGATGCATTAGAAATCGTGTCACCTTTGATGTGGCTTATAATATATCTTTATATGTACGCTAATGCAGGTTAAATGCCTGGTAATGATGTTGTGCTGTGGATAAACACTTAATTGCTGTATTGGGTATGGTCAGGGGGTTGCATAGGAAACCATAATGTACACAAACAAACTTTACATAGACAGGAAAAAGCGTGTTCTCATTAGAGATCTTAAGATGTGATAAGAGTCTCATTATTGTTCTTATGAGTAGGAGTTTTGTAATGGATCAGTTTTTGTTATGGCCTCAGGGTGTACATAGAAAATATGTGTGCTGTTTTGTACGGAGTGTGAATAAAAGACACACCCATCTGAGAGAAATCCAGAGTCTTTTGTGAAGCATCAAGACACGAAAAGGACTCCTGAGTAACTTGGGTCCCAACAGAACAGCATCACAATACACCATGAGGGTACAGTCTGAAAAAGGTGCTTGTTAGATTACTTCAGACATATCTGGTTTCAAATGGCAATTTTAATCTCTCCTTTGTCGTCTAAATAAGCATTTGTCCGCATGCAATGCCATCGGTGTTACTTAGGGCACATTTCTTTAAAACTTGGACTCAAATGAGGTAAGTGTGGTCACCCTTGGGAACTAATGATACTAACTTAGTACAGCCCCTGGCAGATTTAGGTCAGGACCCATGAATGAAAACATCAATGTTTCATATTAAAAAGGAGAGGACAGACAGTCTTTTAAATGTGCAGCTCACACAAAATGTAGTTCTTTAAAGAATCAAAGTCATGATGACTCATGACTCAGCCTGGACGTGTAAACTGATGACTTCCATTTTGAGTGTGTTGAAGCTTGAGGATGATTTTGATCCGATCGTCGCATAACAGTGTTGGTCGACACATTCACAGAGGGCGTTTGAATATTGAATATTTGAATTAGAAAAAAAAAGGCTTATGCTACACCCCTGACATGGTGTTACCTGGAAATTAAATTTAATTATTTTGAGAGCTTTGCTGGGATGTATTGAATACCTTTTCACAGATATATCAGGCTATATATCAGCCATTAATTCACACAAAATAACCAGCGGAGACTATCGTAAAAGTTGTTTTTACACTTTTTGTTGAACAATCCAGATATAAGCTGTTAAATCAGCTATAAGCAAAATGTACAATACATATTTAATGTTACAAATGAAGATGGTGTGAAAGGGGTCGCTTGTATTGATGAATCTACAGAGAATAATCACATCTGCAGCTTCTCTCGGCTTTATAGCGAGTTTCAGCTCATCATCAGCTTTACTGTTTTGTTCACTCTCACTGCTCTCATAGCGTTGTTTTAGGCCGAAGATGGCAGATGTTTTCATCAAAAACGTTCTAAAAACCCACGTTACGCTGTCTGCTCAGCACCAAACAGCAGACAGACACAGCGACTAGCTGGAGAACATGGCATTTAGCAGCTAAAGAGCCTGATAGATAGTTTGCAGATACCAAAAACAGAGCTAAATATTGGAATATTGGTGACCAGAAACATGACTACACATGAATGATAATGCTGCTCCCTAACTGCCTGATGTGTAAATAAGCATCTGTTTGTTAACACATCACTAGTTTTATTGGCAGTATAACAGTAAACCAATCCCAGGGTTTGTTACCAAACTGGTTGATCTGTGACCCACTTGTTTTTTTTTTAAGGGGATCCACCCTAACCCGACTCTTTATTCTCACGTGGATATTTGGTGTTGCGCTCCATATCATGTAGTTTTTAGAGATATTCACCTATATTTAAGTGTCTTTAATGGTTCTAAATGAGCGTACTGGGTTTTAACCTGGCACTTTTAGGTGTGGTTGCACAATACTTGGACTCTCCTTTTTCAGCGGTGGAAGAAGAACCCCTTTGTTACTCAAGCACAATTATGAATATCACAGTGTAAAACATGGGCTACTCCATTACAAGGTATGCATTCCAAATCTTAATACATCACAATGATCCCTCTCAGAGTGTTATGTGTATACAGTATGATGAGGCCATGGCAATGATATTTTTTACTTTTTATAGTGTTGGTACTGTGAGATAACAAGGCATCCTATTTTATGTGTATTTATTTGTTACTTTCCAAGACAATTAGCCAGTGGTTCCCAAACTCTTTGACTTCTGAACCCTTAAAATTAAGTAATGTCTACTTGTGACCCCCTCATCACATGTTATGGCATTTAACAGTTGAACCAAAGACAGATTTTAGTAGTGTTCGACAACAGCAAATACATTTTCTGAATTGTTACAAACCTACCAAATAATCAATCAATCCATTAATCAACAAATAAAAAAATGAGCAGATTAATCAGTTAACTACTACAACAGTCCATTTTCTGCATTGAGAAATTGTACTTATAATACTAAAGATGACAAGATGACATCTTCCAGATCACTCCAAAATATTTCCCACCAGTGCTCTGTACTCCTCCTTCCTCCCATCACTTATACACCCAACCACTGCAGAGTGGAATTTTTACTTGTAATTGAGTATTTTTATAGTGTGGCATTTGTACTTTTACATGTTGAAAATGATCTGAATACTTTCTCCACCACTGTAATATGCAGTGTCTGAGTAATTGCTAGAAGCTACCACGCAGATCTAACCAGATATAATTTATCCCACCATCATGGTAGCAACTGCAGCTGAAATCTACAAGCGGCATTTTTAATTGGACCATTTATTGAGGCAGTGGTGTTGATGGAAGATGATTGGCCAGCGTCGCTCCGCCTGTGTTCTAGAGTGTTCGGAGTGGGAATGTTATGGAGGAGGCGCGGCCGCTCCCACACACAGACAGCCGGGATCGGGACCCCTCAGACGGAAAGTGAGACTCAGTGTGAAGCCAGCCTGCAGTATTAAAAACAACTTTAACGATAAGCCGATAAAACGACATATTCTGAATAAGCGAAGGTGAGTATAGCTAGGTGAATAATGTATTGTAGTAACTTTTATTATAACTACAAGAACGTTACATTTAGCTTATTAACGTCAACCACGTTAATCTTTCGATAACTTCATCAGTGCCAACGGCTTCTCAATATACGTTAATATTAAGGTCTACACATAAGCTAGCTAACAATGTTTGTTGTCGGGTGTTGGCATCTATTTGCTATTATTCAGATATAGCTGCACGTCTCTTGATTTACACCAGCTTCTCTGTTTACCAGATGCTGCAAGCGCTAACTTGTTGACACATTATCATGAATATTAACCTGTTTGACATTTAGTTTACATGAAAGTTAAAAGAACGTAGCTAACAACAGGTATGAAATGATGCAGTTAAAAAGCCGCATCAGATTGCGGCTCGCGCTTTGCATGACTTGGTTTGCAAAGTTGCTGATATGTGTTGAGGTGATGCAAAGCTGCATAACATGTTATATAGCGCCTTGCAAATCGCGTACAACTTACGAGGGAGCGAAAGGAACGGTCTAGAAAGTTATCGGGCTCCTAACATAGGAAGTGACACGCCCTCCTGTACTGGGGCTGCTGCTGGTAGCTAAGCTAATGGTGCAGCGCAGCTTGCAGTGCTGTTGTTGCTCAGTGGCTGCCAAACTTTTTCTTTTAAAAACCCCTTTTGGTTAAAAACCAAATTACTTGTGCACAGCTATTGACAATAGTTGGCAAACCACAATAACGACAGGATGAACTGTATTATCTTGAGCATGAACTTGCATGTTTCTCATCAGTTTCTGTCGTGCAAATTAAAAATGCAAGTCATATTTACCTGCTATGTTTGACACTGAGCTAAAGAGCAAGGTAGGCTTCCTCGTATTTCTGATTTGTCTGACACTTTGGTTTGATGAACATCACCTGTTTATCTTTTCTAATGTGAATAATATTTTCATTATCGATTAATGAAATCATCAGACTGTAACGTGTCAGAATAAAGGTAAAGCTAGCTCGTTAAGAGTTCCCACTCTGATGTCTTCACATGTTTTGTTTATTTTCTGTTCTGTTTGTTGTTTTGACCCCCCCCCCCAAAAAAAAAAAAAAAAAAAA
>JAVQJD010046936.1:0-11185 GCA_036023655.1 Nannoperca australis | reverse complement strand
TGACTTTTGTCTTTTTTTAGAAAATAGAGGGCGAAGAAAAATGCTTTTTTTTGTTGTTTGCTTCTTCTTCTTCTTCTTCTTCTTCTTCTTCTTCTTCTTCTTCTTCTTCTTCTTCTTCGAAGAACAACAACAACAACAACAACAACAAACTGTTGAACTGCTTCAACGTGAAGAAAGTCCGTCAAACATTCCTCAGCGGGCAGCTTCTTTATTCCAGGTCTTTCCATATTCAGAGGCAGTCCTCTGTGAATGAGGAGGCGGAGAGAAAACGGCCTGTGATGGACGATCAGGGTGATTATTGATTAGTAAAATGTGACCAGAACTGGCTGCTTTTATTCAGTAATCCCCGTGCAAACGAGCTGCTGCAGTGAAAAGCAGAGTGAATATTAATAATATTTAACCCTGATGTGAAGCTGCCATCATCAGCTGATGCTTCTGGGTGGCAGCGGCGTCTCTGGACCCACAGGGAGTTCACGCAGGGAGTTTCCATCTTATTCAACGCTGATATGACAGAAACACACATGCACACGCTGTCACTTTCTGTCCCATTAGCAGCTAATTAAGATGTGAATGATCTCCTTCGGGGGGGAAGTGTTCTACTTAACTGCCTTTCAAGCGGCTCCTCGTCCCACATTAATCTCGGTCCCCAGGGGAACGTGGGTATTGATCTGCCGGTCCCATGACATCAATCTCATCTGACGAGATGAACAGGATGAAAGTGAGCATCACATCCAGGAGGGGGGGTGATGATGACTTCTATAACGCTGCCAGACCAACAATCGAAGTGCAAACTGACTTAATGTTCCAATAAACACTTGGATATTGATCATTAATCCCATTCGATATTGAATAGGACCTCATCTGTACTCGAGTAAGTCTCTGGCTTTTGTTTGATATCGTTTCGTTATCATAGTTAGCATTCATTAGCTCGGAGGGCTATCTTGGCTTGTCTATATTACGTGAACGCACCAAACCCTGTTCAAAAATCTGGACATTTAATGAAACATAGTCTATACGGGGGGGGGGGGGATGAATATTTGTACTGGACAAATCCAATTCAGGTGACTTTATTCTGAGTCGGGTACGGGCGTACTGTTAGCAACGTTGGTAAAACTTCTCCTTAAATGATCCTTCAAGATTTCCAGTCTCATGATCGTCCAACAGAAAGAAGAACCTTCTGCTCTTCTGTCCTCTGGCGGGCTCAAATGGCCGTTGTTGATTGCAGATTTCCTCAGCTGTACCAGGCTAGCTAATTAAGCTAACACTGTGTCTCCAGCTAACTCATTTTTAAAATGGGAACACAAACTGTCCCGTACATTAACCCAATAGTTGCACTTTCAGAGTCATAACTCGATCAAACTCTCATAATAAAGGCACTTTTAGATTCAGCGTGACTCCTCCAGGGGTTATCGTCATCTCTAATGTCGTAAATCTGCTTAGAAACCACAGAGAAGATGCTCCTCTCCACAGGTTTTCAAACATACTTTGAATACCTGCTTTCATTAGAGGCTTCACAGAGACGTGGACAGACATCCGGCTCCGCCCAGTTCAAGCTTTGCTTGTTACTCTTGTTTCTGTTTCAAGTGATTCAGGCTCGTGTTTCTGCCTCTCCCACAAATCTCCTCACAACGCCACTTCCTCTGCAGTGTCTTGTTTAACCCACAGAGATGCAACTCCTTTTTTCCTCATTCTGTGAAGGTCCAAGAGAAATGTGCTCTCGCTGCTGTCAGACAAGGTTTCCTCTCGCTGCCCTCCGAAGATGAAGTACAAGGAGGTGTCTTGGCTTTAATCACCCCTGGATGGAGCCACTTCTCCAGACTCCACACTGAAGCTACTAAATATGAGTTAACATGTTGTTTATAACAAACTGCAGTGTCTCGTCTGTCTGCAGTAACATCAACCTTCCCAGAGACTGCAGCAGAAAAGGAGCCTTTTGGCTAAATCTGGCATATTTACATGACCTCAATGTTAACGACGTGTGTGTGTGTGTGTGTGTGTGTGTGGCCTTCACTGCTCTGACAGAGTTGTTGTGTATACTTCAAGTGCTGCCTCCTCACCTTGCCCTTCTCCATGCACCTTGGAAGTATCGTCCAGTTGTGACATACATCTTTATCATTGCCCACATGGACCTCCACACCTCCAGCTGTATCTCAGCACGGTGTGTAGTGGTTTGTTCATGCAGGGGGTTACTGTGTATAAATCTCCACAGATCAGTCACGTTCAAGTCTTCTGCGGACTCTCTGGTGTTAAAAGGAGCAGTACTCATAATGGAGAGAAATATTGCATCAATATATATTATTGGATGTTTTATTACTGAAGCGTGAATGTGGCATTGGCATGCTGGTCCTCAAATGTCACACAAACGCACCCATTAGTTTGATTAATGCAGAATCTGTGTTTCTGGTAAATATAATGCAGACATAATAATAAATCTTGTTATCTCAAATTACAAAAGCAACATAAATGTGAGCAGTGACATCTGAAGCGTGACCCTGTAGAAGATGTCGAGGCAGACTGGAGCCAAAGATCCACCTTCTCCAAACAACCTCATCTTCATCCCAAATATGGAAAGACAGAGGCCACATACGTGTGGAGATGTGCACAGGGCCCTGAGGTCACCTCCAAACACTGCAGAGTAAAGGCTTTCTGCTTCTTCTTTATGACAGCTGAAAGTACAGGGAACCATTTAGTAGCTCTTGTGAGGGGGCCCCCTCTGCTGGGGTGTGTGTGTGTGTGTGTATTTTTTTTTTTTTTGTGTAAATGAAGTTTGATTTTAAGAGCAGCACTTTCTAATAATCCTGATTACAATGAATGACTTTATTATAGTGTCATGTGTATATTGTACAACAACCTGCACTAACTCACAAGACTCCATAAATTCATATTAGCCAGGACCAGAGTGCTGCGTACACATTTACAGTCACCCACAAACTTTTACTACATAGTGCTGCAGAAATCAGATGAAATACTGATTAAATTACCCATCTTGCTTTGTTTTCCTTGGAGATAAAGTTAGCAAACATCAAAATGAAACAGCCGCTGCAGTTTTAGCTCCTCTGAACAACAGATGGTTTAGTCGAGCCGTTTTAAATAATAAAACATTTATTCACTCTCCACTTCCTCCACATCGGTGTGTTTTGCACCTGTCTTCCATGCTGCATCTGTTTATCCATCAGGAATCCAGTGCACAGTGGGGCTGTGAGCTAAATGCTAACGTCTGCATGCTAACATGCTCATGTTAAGCGGGTACACTGTTTACTGAGGTTTAAGTGTTAGCATGCTAACATGCTAATCAGCAGTAAACACAAAATACACCAAAATCTTATTATTAAATCAAATGACAATGTTGACCTGATGGTGGCGCTGGAGGTTATTACAGTTCTTCCTCTGGGGAACATGAATGTCTAAAATGTGGTGCCAGTTCATTAAATAGACGTTAAGATATTTGAATCTGGACCAACAGACACACTAACTGACAGAAAACTACTGTGTGGAAGCTGTGCTGAGGTTTGGAGAAAGCACCTGTCTCGGTACGTATGAGAGTGTTCAGTGTGTCAGCAGGTGCACACATGATTTACAAAAGCCAGGATCCCGTGGGTTTTTCCCGGGAAACGTGAGCAGACTTGTGGGAAATACTGGAGTCTTAATTCCTGGTATCCAACCCCATCACAGTTCATGCTAACATTAAAACAGCACGCTGGTTCGCCACAGTGACTGTTTGTCTCCAGTCCTGCAACGCTTTCAAACCCCCCCCCCACACACACACACAGACGGTCTCCAGACAGCACCGTCATGGTGTGTGCAGTTACTGTTGTGTTTGCACACTTGTCATGCAAACAGGACAGAAACCATTATGATAAGGGACATATGCCAACACCCAGGAGACGACCAGATCCTGCACACGTTGTCCCTCCAATACACCAACACAACAGATAAAAGCCCGTGCATTGCAGCTGTCTTCATAAATGTGGCCGTGTAGGCGTCGATGAACTGCAGAATGCATATTAATATTAAACAGAGCTTATTAAGTTCGCCTGCAGAGTCCATCATGACAGACTTCTCAGTGTCCTCTTGTCATGTTGCAGCTTCTTGATGAGATGAGGTTAATGGAGGCAGCAGGTGATTCCCTATTATGGTGATTTACTCTGCACAGTAGAAAAGTTTAATTGCCAACTCAAACGCTGTAAAACCTGAGGACCGTGGACACGCTGGTTTTTAAAAGCCATGAATTGGCCTCTGTGTACGTGCAGCATGAGACTCGGTTGGAGGGAAGACCAGCGAGGACAGCAGAGAGACAAATAGAGACCTAATGTCCAACCTCCCTGAATAAATGAGAATATGGACATGCAGTATTCAGACAGTTCAGTGACTGCAGCCACTCGAGTCAGCTCAAACCCGCTGCACTCCAGCATTAATGATTCAGCAGAAGATACCTTGGGATTATTATATATACATATATCTCGCTCCTTTAAACCTCTCCAGCACAAGAGTTCATGGGAGAGATTTAATGAACTGTGTGTGCCTCCCTGAGGGCATTTAGGTCAATTAACCACATTTAAAGCAGAGCTAATAGTGATCAGCAGCATTCACTTAAACCAGTCGCTGGGCTGTTCACTGGACCCACAGAGTCTTTAGGATACATCCTCTGGGAACCATGAATATCAAACGTTGTGCCAATTCACTGGCTGAGTTTTGAGATGTTTAAACTTTTTAGTGAAATATCTGGAACAGTATTGGATGGATTGCCATAAACGTTGGTGCAGACATTCATGTTCATTCCTTGACTTCCCTCTAGTGACACCCTTGAGGTTAGCATGTGTTTACAGTGATATATCTATATATCTATATATAACATTATCTAAATGTTTTTGACTGGTTTGCAGTGAAGTTTGGTTTCTAATCCCCTCAGGATTCATTGAAATACCTGCAAACCTCATTCCAATCAGCCGCCATTTAGTGTTCATTTGTGCTAAGATGCTAAACTGAGATGCTAAACATTACACCTGCTTAACATCAGCATGTTGTCCAGTACCTCACAGAGCTGTCGTGTTGCTAACAAGAAGATATTTCATTAAACTCGACAGCAGGCAGAGCTAGAACGCTCCATCTTTTGTAAATGATTCGAGAGCAGAGTAAAAAGCAGAGAGGGGGCGTCACGTATTTCTTTTTCCTCTCACCTGTTCTTGCATTTATATTCCTTATTTCTTGTGGAGAGTAAAGGGGCTGAGAACACAAAAGGTTCGTCGTGTTGCTTCAGAATGACTCTCTTCGCCTCCATTTCTCGGGGTGGCTGCAGAGACATGAATAAATGGAACAGATGTAATATATGTGATCCAGCAGGGCAGCCTGTGGGAAAGAAATGGTGACCAGATTTCCCAACAAGAAGTGTAATTTGTAGACGGGCTGACAGGCACGCCGTCCTTCATCTCATCATTCGTGGACGGTGACAATAGTCCTCATGACTCATGCAGATGTGGAGCTGCTGCAGAACTCAGAAGAGGGAGGCAGAGGCAGAAAGTGAAACAAACTCTCCAACTCTTCCACTTTTCTGTCTGTTCTTGGCATCACCTCGACCTTTTGTGCTTCCAGCTCTCAGCTCCGCCATCACCACGGGTCTAACGATGACTGACACGCACTGATGATGACTGGAGTTTGCTCTTCTTCATGTGTTGTGCTCCCCAGCTCTGTCTATCGGGCAGGTATTGATCCGACACCTCTTCTTTGTTTCTCCTCGTCGTAGCCTCGGGCTGAGCTACAACAGCTACACTTCCTGTCTGCACATCTGACCAGACGTCGGGTAGCATCGCTCATTTTAGATGTTGCACTTTTTACATCCTCTTAGAATTAAATTCATCACAAAAACAGGCTACTACTTTTTTATTTCACTTTCTTTGCAGCTGAGAAGATGAAATCCAGTTTGAATAACAGATCCATGAGTTTGGGTTTATTAGAAACCAAAATGCTATGTCTATGTTGTGTTTCCTTTCCAAAACCACAAACACAACAGCAAAAGTGTAAAGAAGTGATTTAATGGGTTTATCTGCCCTAACATAAGCTGCTAACGTTAGCATGTCCGGCTTGCTAGCTAGTTACCCACTGTAGTAACCTAGCAATATTTCAAGTTTAAGCTAACGCTAGCAGACGTGTCCTGCTCCAGACAAAGAAATGAAGGGGCACATCATTAGCTAACTACATTATTGGGTAGTGTTACAAGTTATGTTCAAACAAAATGTTGATAGCTACTAGAGTTTTTAAGCTAACGTTACGTTTACTGCTAGTCCTCATCCTAAATGCCTTTTTGTTTTTCTTTTGTAACATTAAAAGTGAAACGTACTGTTTAAAAATATGAACAAGTGTGTAAACTAAGCCGGGTTATGTTAGAAAGAAATAACTGATCTTACATTTCTCCTTATCACACTTATAACATTAGGAATAACTAGTTGTAGCCTGCAACACAAGAACAATGCTGTTTTACCCGTTAGCTTTAGCCTCAGTCTCTTAGCCTTGTATGTAGCCATCAAGTGCATATTTAACACCTTTTTTTATGGTATTTGTGTCTTAAAATGAGTCAGTGGTAAACATTAAAAAGTCTCTAAGCTATAAAGTTAGCTTAAATAGCTTGCTAGCTAAAGATGACAGGTGTCGTTTCAGCCAAAACAAAGAATTGATGGAGGCAGGATTGAATGTAAAGCTAAACTATGTAGCGTGTACGTTACAGACTGAAAACACTGATATATATGTGTCACATAAACACATCTGAGTTCCCAGAGAGACACAGCAGCCGGTCACCAGAAACCTCTAATCAGCATCACCTCCTGGACTCTGGAAAAGCCACCATGAAGACGTCTTTACAGAGGCGGCTCTTTGAAACCCACACAAATACCAGCTTGTAGCCGTCACTCAGAAGCCAAAAGGTAATTCAGTGGAAACGGTCAACGCTGCTGTGCGTCTTTGCATTTTGTCTCTGTTCACACCTGTGAGGGGAATAAATAAGCATGTGTGAAATGTGTGGTGTTTAATACAAAAAGTGGGATTTTTACATTTAGCGTGAATTATTAGAAACCATGAAATCCTGCAGAGCAAAGTCGAACCTTTACCGTCGACTTCCTCAACTGTGACCGTAGAGACAGAATCTGGAGAGAAATGGAGGTTTAAGAAGAGAGAAGTGGGAATGAGGAGGAAACTATATTACGGTAGCTTATCAATGACTCATAGAAGAATGATTGCTGTAATGAAAGAATAACTCAAATGGAGGAAGCAGTGGGAGAGAAATAGATTGTGAAGATGACAACAGATAGAGGGCTGAAGAAAGATAAAGGGAGATTGAATCTATTCCTCAGTGGTTTTCTTCGCTTTGTGCCTCCGCTAGCTAGGTCAGCAGTCTCCATAATGAATGGATATTTCTGATCATTTCTCATGTTGCTTTCTTTCTTCATGCATTTGCACATTTCACACAGTTCGGGGGGGATATTAGCTTTTGGGGTGAGGGCGCCGCGGTGTTGTGGTCGGGTGATTGCTCTACATTTGGCCCTAAATCGTCTCTCTGGGCTTCAATGGGGATCGATTTGGCAGTGATGGAGTTCAGGAGGATAATCGCCTGTGGATCGCTCTCGTCGGTCCTTGCCCTGATCAGGCCGGTCAGCGGTGTGAGACGCTGGGTCGTCGACCACAGTCACCCAGCATCCTCCCAGCATTTCCCAGGGAGTGAGCGAGTGTTCGCCGATGCCCTGTTAACACTGGTTATTGAAGTCTGTGTGTGTGTCTGTGTGTGTGTGTGTGTGTGTGTGTTGCATTTAAGGGAAGCAAATAATAAACTAAACATTAGAGGTTAATTATAGCAAGCTCTCCATCTAAATATATAGTGCAGGTGGCCTTTTATATGTAAAAGTAGAGATTCCACTGAACACTGATTCTTCAGTAACAGCTGAGAAACACTTGAGTGGAGGTGATTTAACTGATTTAACTTCATGTGAAGTGAGCTGTGAAATCACTGCAGGCTGTTCAGTCTTCTGGTTAAACATTTACTTCAGTAATCTACTGTAAATATTTTGGAAGATTCATCACATTAAAAGTTTCTTTTCTTTACTTTCACCACTGAACTGTGACGGCAACCTGAGCTAACATGCTAACGGCGACAATGCTAACATAAATACATAGTTGAACCCTTGAACTGGACAGACAGATGCACTTTGAACAGGTTTAGATATTCTGTCTCTTTACATACAGTCATTGTTATTACACCCATTATGTAATAACCCAGTGTTGTGGACGATGAGTCAGCATCGTGATGCCCCCCCCCCCCCCGAGTATTAAACTGCCAATCTGCCTCATTGTTCTTCCTTTATTTCTACACAGGATGCATCAGAATGAGTGTTTCTCTCTCCAGGCTACTTTAAAGTTAAATGACACACAGTAGTAGTGGTAGTGGGTATATAGAAAGATGAGGTCCAACCTTTTATTTATTTAAAAGAAGAGCTACTGAACTAGTCCCTTTTATGGAAATAAAAAAACATTCTTAACAATGTACCAGAAATACAAGCGTGCACACTGAAACATCCCGTTAGTCTTTGTCTCTGTTTCCTGTTTTATTTTGAAGTAATTTCACTTCCTGCCCTCGTGTCTCTCCACGTCCTGCCTGTCTGCACCTGCGTCCACTCACCTGCCCCTGATTGTGTCTTCAGGTAACCCCGTTATATACTTGTTTTTTTAGTTTGGACTGATCTCACAACACACGGGAGGTAAATATTCATGTAGCCTGGCTACGGATTGAGGGCGGCAAACTAAATTTGTCATCAGGGAAGTTTTAAAACGTGAGATTTGCTTCAGCTCACAGTGACTGTGTCTGCCGTGTAACAGTGTCCCTCCAGCAGTTAGGGCTTCAGTGCCTTGCTTAAAGACACTGGGAGGTGAACTAGCACCTCTTCAGCTTCCTGTCCACACCCCATAATGTGCTTTTTAAGCAGTCGGTGGAGGTGTGTCCAGTATCTTGGCATCTTCATATAACAAATACAGTCTTTTAGTGCACGCAATGTAAATATAAAACTGCACTAATGATCCTTTACACTTTGTCCCACACTGCACAACTAAAGGAGAACCTGTCTCATTGACATACAAAGTATTCTGTACACGTATACAACATGAACAATATAGATGTGAGTGTCTGCAGCGTGGAGAGTTGCAGAGAAGCTGTTTCTCCTGCTGGAACATGAACTGACATATTGTTTGACGTGTTGAAGCACTCAGACGTCAGTGGGAAGAAACATCCAGCGTGAAGCGCTGCCTTTGACCTGCGATTGCTGTCTTTTTGTTCCAGAAAGGATCCAAAGTGCAGCTGGCAAATTGCGAGAGTGCAAGCGTGAGAGAGTTGGGTTGTGTGTGTGTGTGTGTGTGTGTGTGTGTGTTAACTGTCATGCTACTGCAGAGCACATCCACAGAGCACACCTGTGGTTCACTGAACTCCTCTGTGAAGAGGCACATCAGCCCTTTCAGTTTGGGCTGAACTCCATCACACAGAGTGCATCCACCTCCGGGCAGAGGGATTCACATATACCCGCTTACAACATTAGAAATCCACACATTTTTCATGATGTTTCAGTCCTGACGGAGATGAACGAGGAGTCCAACATGGAGGCAGCTCTCGTAGCTCGTTAGCCGCCACCATCCGGTTTAACTGAGACAGGAATCATACAAATACCTCATCAATAAACTGTTGAGTGACTGACAGCAAGCTGGAGAGCTTCATGTTCCCTCTCCAGTAATAATGCACGCAATGAAATGCTGTTAAACTAAATATCAGGGGACATTAAATAGAAAAGTAGAAAGACGATAACATCTTGGTTAGTAGTTCCACACCTTCACATCCTCTCTTAATATCTGATGTTTTTACTTTGAGGAAGAAAACACAAAGGACATCCAGCGCCCACTAAATGTTAGATAGTATTTCGTACCCTCCACCCGCCGGCCCTGCGAGCTGCGTCACCAAACTTTTGTACTTTGTGAAGACAGAAGTAGCGCTGTCAGATAACCGCAGTGCTGTGGAGAGTGTAATCCGGAGGAGGTGTTGGACGGTTGCAGCTGTCGACGTTAACAGCATCACAGTGTGTGTGATGTACGTTAACCAGCCTGTGTGTCTGCAGGTACTCACCGCGGCAGCACTGTGCCTCCTGCGCTGCTTTCCAGCTTTCAGTGGAAACAATCAGGAGTGACGGACGGTGAAAGGCAGCAGCACAATGGTTTCCCACATTATTAGCACCCACGTAAGGTCCCATAGGGGAGAAGCTCACAATGTAGGAGTCCTCCAGGGGAGGGGGTGGGCAGCGCTCCTAATGGCGCCACATTATATTAACAATCGCTCCCATCTTCCTGCTGAGTGTTTTGTCTGATGGTGCCAGAAAATGCATGAAAAAAGGACATTTGTGAGCTTCTGTTTCCTGAAGAACAAAAGAGTAAGAGAGCAATAAAGTGCCAAGATTATACATAATTCATACATCAATTAAGATTAACGAGCGTCTGACGCTAAGTCTGTTCAAATACTCAGAAACTGAGTCAGAAGACGTCTGAAAACGGTGTCCTCGGGTCTCCCGTGAGCAGGTTTTATAAGCCTGGAGCAGTTTGTTCTGTGCATAAATTCACACATTCAGTAAAACTATCAGGAGAGCGAGGAGAGCTCCTCGACTGAAACACACTGGTCGAGGCTGCGTTCGCTTTCATGGTTTTTAATTTAAATTTCGAATTCACAAAGCATGAAGCCAAAAACACTCCTCGTAGCCTCGACTCGAATGATTAAAGTGTGACTGTTTGTGAAGTGGACAACACTCATACCCTCCACCCACAGCCCCCCCACCCCTCAGTGTGGGTTGGACACTACAACAGAGACTTCAGTCACAAAGTGAGGGATTAGTTTAACAGCTGGAAACACAGATCGGCAGCATCTGCTACGATTCTGCAACGTCCCCCCGGGGAAACAACATCAGAGAGTAAAAATACCCAGGAGGTGGGAGAGGAGGTGAGAGAGGAGGTGAGAGAGGAGGTGAAAGAGGAGGTGAGAGAGAAGGTGGGAGAGGAGGTGAGAGAGGAAGTGGGAGAGAAGGTGGGAGAGGAGGTGTGAGAGGAGGTGAGAGAGGAGGTGGGAGAGGAGGTGGGAGAGGAGGTGAGAGAGGAAGTGGGAGAGAAGGTGGGAGAGGAG